>JASCZW010017692.1:0-16663 GCA_034211315.2 Aedes japonicus | reverse complement strand
CTGACTTGATATATTGCTGACTTCACCATTACTCTTTTTATTTATTGGACGCTTCCTTCCGGTTTTCATTGTGCAAACGCTCAATGCAATCATCACTTGCCATATATTATAAGGATGACACAAAATTTAAAGTTGCTTCTTGTAATCGCGAAATTTACTAAACAGAACTATTTTGGTCAGCTGTTTGTAGCTAATTAATGCTGGAGTCAATGTTAAAAAACTGCCTACCTGAAAAATATCATTTTTTCTAATGAAATTAGTCAGCCCAAAATAGATGACTGCTTCAATTTGTACACATAATACAAGGACGCTGGTCTTAATGCAAAATTGAACTTTTTGCCTTGCTATGGAAAAAGGGCCTTGTGACTTTAAGAGGCGTTCTAAGCGAAACGCTAAGCAGTTGCAAGGCCATCATATTACAACTGCTTCGAACTTTACTCTTGAAGACTGTTTCAAAGTGAATTAAAATATACTTTGTTTTCTCAGAAAAATATTCTGACCTGTATTGAAAAGAAAATAAAAGAACCATTATACTCCGCAAAAACATAAATCTCTGGACACAATGTTTATTCTTTATGCAAGTATTATTATCATGAAAACAGTTTTCGTTTTCAGATGAAAAAGTACTGGTCAATTGTTAAAATTTTGCTTTATATTTTTTTTGATGGAGTATGGCATCAAAAAATATTAATAATAAAATTAATGCAGTTGCAATTGAAGAGAGTAATCTGGGAAAACACTTATACATAGTCTAAAAGCGCTTTAGTTTGACTACAATTACTGTCCATGAGCATGGTCTGTCTAATTATATTAGTTCCAAACCTCCCCAGATTATACAAAGACAGCACTGATTTTAAATTTTTATGGCATCTCCATTGAAAAACAAACCACAAAATTTCAACGTAAGATACCACGTAATCAGGAAAATTATGTTTTTCAGGACTTCCATTGACTAATTCCAGAAAAAATGTTCTACCTAAAAAATTTGTATTCTAGATTTAGGTTCGTTCTGCTCCAAAATGACCACTTGGTGAATAATTCAAAATAGTTAAGTTTACTCGTTATTAATTTTAACAACTCATTCAGCATGATGCCTCTCCTGATATATGACACTCATGCTGAATTTGGACCTTTAACAGACCGTTGTGGCTCCAGTTATAGCATAAACATGGCTGTCCATCACTAATAAATAGTCTCCCTTTTAAACAATTTGATTTGATTTTATGGATTCGCCACTATTAGTTAAGTTAAATTGAACCCACTCCCCTACTTATGATACGTTATTACAAATAATAAATTTACAAAATATGGTTATGTAATTTACTTCAAGGAATAAGTTTGACCAAAACTTATTAAAATTTGCAGTTATTTTATAGTGATGAAAAAATGATATATTCCAGCATGTATAGGCAAAAACTTTAAATTTTAAAATTTAACAAATCAATCAGTAGTACATTTAAAATTTTGATATGTTATGCAAAATGTTTGTTCGTAAAAAATATAATAATAAATCAATTTGTGGTCCATACTTATTTAAAAATCATAAAAAACAAAATATATTATTGTTTGTATGTTGGTAGCAAATTATTTAAATTAATATTTTATTATATAAAAGTAATAATGCTATTTATAAAAAAATATTTGAAATCACAGTTAAACGGTTGAAGTTATGATTTTTTAAAATAAAAAATTTCTTAATATCGAATTTTCATAGTAAACTATTAGTAGCTTATGTGTGAACTAATAAAAAATAAAAAATACAGGTCTGTGGCCTTAATGAAGAACATACCAAAGCGATTTTAGAGGTAAGTTCGGACAACTTTTTTTAGCTCTATTCTTTACCCGTGGAATCATACATATATATATATATATATATATATATATATATATATATATATATATATATATATATATATATATATATATATATATATATATATATATATATATACTATATATATTCTATTTCTGCATGACATTTATGTTCCAGTTACACATTTATGGTACCGTTCGAAAAATTCTGCAGGCAGGATATCACGTTCTTATCGAGCATGACAGCAAACAGAGCATTGAAGCCAAAGTTTCGTCTTAAACTCAGAAAACAGAAATTGTACAACAGTTTTGCGAGACCAAGGATGCCCTGCTCATCGACAGTGTGGCCGTCAAAATGATAATAGGACCTTCTGGCAAAAATTCTATATGTGAAGAAGCATGAAAGTATATAAAGTTAAAGTATTGTGGACAAGGTAGCAAAAGAAAATGGTGGTTGTATTTTGAGACACAGACGGTCGACATGTTACGTTAAACCAAGTGATGCATTATAATGTCAGGAAGTGTGGCTATTGTGCGTTAAAAAGTTTCAATTATTCGCGCCGGTGCTTGCCATACCAATCAACAGTTTGTCATATAACGTGTGTGGCTCTTCTGCGGACAGACCAGCGTTTTGAAGCAAACATGTAAGAAAATTCTATTGTACGCTCTTGAATATTATTTGGTGGCCCTGAAAGGGCTTTTGGACCTTAAATGATGACACAGTCACGGTTACTACGATTTTCGATGGACTATATATTTAAGGACTAGAAGATGGTTGAGGATCTTTTAGGGAAAATAAAATTATTAAAATCAATGGTAGTCTCAGTCATTCCCCATAATCACATGACTCGCTTGACATTACCTGATGTTTATTCGTAGCCGCCATACTGTGCACTGAATGGCCAGCTTATCTCGGAATTCTCCGCGCATCGCCGGAACCGCCAACAATGTTGCGCATCGTTTGGGGGTTCAAATGTGAACGACAAGCTGCAGGAGAAATTCTATCATACCGTTGCCATTCAAAACATATGTTTGACTGATGCCTTTGTCTCCTTTTCAACATTACCGTTTAAAATGCCCAGCACCATTCGTAGATCATGTTGTATACAATCTGTCAGAGTTGTAATATGCCTTTGCAATTCAGCTTCAAAGAATCAAAAATTTGCAATTTATGCAATTTTATGCAATTGTGGATTTCAAGGTATGTAATAAACATTCAAATACTCTGTAAATTCCAAATTACGATAAATTTAAGACCGTCAGAAAAATATCCGACAGGTTTGAGTGGTGATATGAAAAGCACAATAATCGGTTGCAACATTTTCAGATGTGTAAGCGTCTCATAAAATGTTCAAAGTTCAGGAAGATTTTATCCGGCAGAAAATAACAAAAGTTATCTTTTGCAGTTGTTATAAGGTTATATACAAGTAGTATATAGAGTACATGTCACTTTGACTCTAGATCGATTTATGTAGCGCACGATGCACACGTTTTTAACCTATAACTCCCACAATAATTTGGCCAAAACTGATGTTCAACTGAGTTATACCTTTGCTAAGACATGTACTTGACAAGGCGTTTGCTGTACTGGATCGTGAAAGAATCACCAACTGAAACATTATTTGAGTCGAAAAGCAATTCGATGGATATGGATATCTTTAAAGGATACTTATTCGGACGAATTTTAGTAAAGTTTGTACATTTCGTCACTCGGGCATTCGGCTATATTCGGTGCTACTGCGGAATAAAAAACTTCTGCTGACATGGCATCTAAATGACATGCTCATGTGATCAATCGAACCATTCATTTCAAAGCGTTAGGAATTCCCACTATATTCATTTAGTTATTAAGGTGGTGGTATGAATAAGCCCTTCGAGAAAGTACACTGACCGTTCCTCTTACTTTTTCATTGAAAACTTTTATATTCTGCATTTTACTATGTGATGAATACATTAGGCCAGAAGTTAAGAATATAAAGGTTAAATGCGTACTAAAATATGGTTTATGGTTTTTGTTAAATTATTATTCATGTTTCTATGTTGAATGATCAGATGAAATTAGTGGATCAGTATGGCTTAATTTTCACTTTCGGGAAATCGAAATATATGTAAATATGATTAGATCATCGCAGAAGAAGAAGTACAGTTTTATAAAACATCATTATTCTTGCAATGAGTATAGGAAAAAGGTTGGTTGATATATGATAAATTCTTATGAATATAAAATAACACCTGATAAAATAATGCACATTAAAACATATTCAGCGCATTAGTTGTATCGATATCATGTGAAGGTTCATATACAGTAAAGCATGCTGCGCATGTCATCGCTAAGAATACAATCAGTAATATGTTGAAATGTAATAGACAGAGAGACCCAATGATGACATGCAATTTGTAAAGTCGAACCTTCTAAAACGTCCCAACTAGTTGTTGACGCATGCATTACCTCTTGCTGCTTTCAATTTCGCCCGATAACTACGAGCTCGCTCATCGTCAGGTGCATGGTCGTTTCGGAGATTTCCCATGTGTTCGCTCTTTAAGCCTTCCTGAATCTGCTGAGCGTTCTGGATCAAATCGGTTAGAGCATTCTCACTTTCACTATGTTTTACTCAAAACGTTTTCTTTGCAGAGGTAGGACTCTATCTAACACGAGTCGTTAACACAACAAAACAACTGTTTATAACTCTACTAATTCGGAATTTACGAAAATTTTGTGTTCGGAATATCATGTTGCAACATCGAGAAATTATTGTTCCGTGATGGGAATTTATGTGGTTTAAGGTATGGACGAGAAACAAGTTTTGCTAATACCACTAGCTGCCAATCGACAATTTGAAACGTATATCCAATCAAACAAACTCTCAAGCTGAAATATTAAATTGACAGTGGCAAAGATGGATTTGTATCTGGTAGCATTTATTGATTTATTGATTCATCGCGGGTTGCCAACCAGCCAAAATTTTCCGACAACTCGCCCTCCCGTACGGCGTTTTGCAGTTGCGGCGAACAATTGGCACCATAGTAGGCGCACTGACAACCCGACGAAATAAAAGTTTAATTCTTTTATAAACAACTCTTTTGATTCAGTTGGTTGTCCTCGAGGACGAGATTATCAATTAATGGATAGCGCCAACCAGCTGGGTGAAATTTTTACAAACGGCACCGAACCTAATTTGAATTAGTTAATTCTTTAATAAACAACACTTTTATTTCAATTTATTGTCCTCAGAAGGACAGATTGCTTCCACCTACCAACCCCTGCTGCTCGCCCCGAAGGACGCGTCCCCCAAACGGCAGCGTTTGCCGATCGCAGCGAAACAATCGCCACGAAGGGTAATATGGCGGCATGCACAAACCGACGCGGTGTGCCCTCAATCCGCCATTTGCCTCGTCGCGACGATCGCTTATTGCAGGAGGAGCCTGCTGCTACCCCACCGGCTGCCTCTGCCACCAGCTCCGGTGCCGCTACAAATGAACGCTCACTGGCACGGCGATTTTTCGTCACCCGCGACGTGCGGTCGCGACGGAAAAATCGCCGTGGGTGAGATGCGACGCTAATGAGCGCACAAACCAACGCGATTAAAAAACGCATCGCGTCGGTTTGTGCGCTCCCATACAACTGCCCGTGCATCTCACGGCGTTGTTCTACGTTCGCTGCCGCAGTATTACCGGTCTGGTGGACCTCATTTGCAACAGCAGGAGCTGGTACCGAAACGTGATGATGCGTAGCAGCTGGTGGTGGTAAGTAACAAGGCTCTCCAAACAGCGATCGTCGCGATGAGCCAAAATGGCGGATTATGAGGCGCCTAATCGCGTCAGTTTGTGCATGCGCGCCTATTACCTCTTCCGTGGCATGTACCCTGACTTCAACGCTGCAGTTGGTGGAGCGCTGGAGCACTCCTGCGACGCCGGCTGCTACGCTCCCTCCGCACCTTTAATGCTGCCAAACGACTGAGCAAAATTTTCATTGTGTGCGCTTATGCCATTCTCAGCTGCCTGTGAGACGTACATGGAGAACAAGATGACGCGATTGAGTTGAAGTCTCTCTGTACGAAAGAAGAAGATGATGCGAGACGTTCGCTTGCTTCCGGTTTGAAATCTCGTGATAGGAAATTTGGTATGATACTCTGCAAACATGACATTATGAGACATCACCTTATATTTGCGTTATTTCCAATAGTTTACTATTGATTGAAAAAATGTTGTAACAATTGAATTGGAGCGCGGTAAAATTTCGACCGATTGAAGAAATCACGTAAATCTATATGGATTATTTGAGTTATTCGCGTACAAACAATACGGTTTTTCATTGACGGTCGCAAATTTTACGATTTCATTTGACACCCTACCCTCGCCGTAAGACATAGATCTACGTCAAAAAACTGATGATTGACAAGGTTGATGTAGCCTCGGAGCAAAGACCAACATGTTCGTGACGAATAAGACGATGGATTCGACGCTGTACAAGGAAGAATGCCTCAAAAACCGCATACTACCTTTCATTATAGCCCATAAAGGTCCCGTGAAGTTTTGCCCAGATTTGGCGAGTTGCCACTACAGCCGGGAAGTCATCCAGTGGTACCGTGATAATAACGTAGATTTAATCGATAAAAACATAAATCAAAACAAGTGCCCACGGTTCCGGCCAATCGAGAAGATTTTAGGCAATGATGATGAAGTGGAGAAGCAGAAAAAGAAAAACGGCTCGAGACGTGACTCAGATGACCGAAATGTGGAACAATTGTGCCAAGGAGGTTGACTCCGAAGGTGTGCATCGTTTGTTGGGAGGAATAAAGAAGAAAGTGCGAATTTTCATTAGAAACGAAGAGAAATGAATTAATTTGATATTTTTTCCTTAAAATACAGTGAATTAGCTTTGTTTTGATGGATTGAACTTTCATTACCGTCGTACAGATGATTTTATTATTTCTGATTCTAAATGGACACTGCTTTATAATCATCGCAGTTCATCTTTGTTGTCATCTTTACCATTTTTATCATTACGTGTGTTTGCGTGATTTTTTTATTAACATAAATATAATTATATCATTTTTACCTTATAGGTTATATATTCTTTTAATTATTATGTCTTTCGTGTCCAATTATCATTTTGACCATTTCTCTTGCTCTTATGATTAAGAAGGTTCTAGTGCCTTGAACAAAGAAGCTACCACGGAATTTGTGGAAGGCGTTTGCAATGATTACTGAATATAGTTTTCATTTCCGGTTTGCAAATCGACATTTAACCATATCTCAGCTGATCTGATTCATGCTGCGTTGTGTGCCATTTGGCTACTGTCTGATTTTATAGTTCCATCTTTGTCATTACTTCATCATAACTCACAATATCATTATATTTAATAATATTGCATCATTGATTTTAATTCACAGATGATTTCTGGACAAAATCGTCAAAAGGTCGAAAGGAACAATTGTAAACAATGACTTCAAATGTAAATTTCCTGGAATTTACAGGTTGCTTACATCTATATCTACTACCGATAGAAAGGTAATAACTCCCTCTAGCTGTTTCTGGTGCTATTTTGGTTGTGGAAGCAAGCAGATCCCAGAAAAATAGGCTAGAGTTCATTGTTTACAGATGTTACTTTCGACCTTTTGACTATTTTGTTTAGATTTAACACGATGGAATCCTTTTATGGTAGGACATACACGATGGAATCCCCTTATGGTAGGAGCGATGGCTTCCTCATCCACACATGCACACTTTGGGTTTGCTCAACAAAATATGCCAAATTAATCCACTTACCTGCAGTGAATCATTGCCATACTGCTAATAGGACAGCAGAACACAATATTTAATCAGTTCACACTGTTTATTTCAATGAACACACTCTGAATTGATCAACTAGTGCTCAATTCCACAAAGCAGGTAATTTTTCGTCGCCTTTGTTTACTTTTTTAAAGCCAAGATCTGCCTATTATTATAACTATATTTCCACTATTCCCGTAGCCACCTGAACACTATTTACTTTCACTGAAAGAATCATTACCATCGCGCTCTTGCAAACAGTGGACAAAAAATCTGTTTAATAAACGAGAATGGTGCAAAAAATCAGCAGCCGGTTTCAAAACTGCGCGTTTTGCTTTTTTCTAATTTACACTCAGCTGTGCGTAGCGTAGCAGAGCGCAGTGTTGTCAGCAACTGTTTGCGCGAGGGTGCTTCGCGAACTAAAAGAAAATCACGGAATTGATATGGGAGGAAATCGTTTGTATATAGGCAATTGCCACAATATCTGTGCTGTGCGCCTGATGGTATTATGAACATTATATAAAAACATGGGATTGGAACGAATAGGCGAAGACGAAAATACTTGGACCGAAGTTAATTTTTCATCCTTAGTTTTGGTGGTCTCCAGTAATCTCAAATTTTGACTAAATATAGCCGAAACATGCCAGTCATATATAATCAAAATTTGAATGCTCTGGACCCATACAATATTAAAATTAAAAATAACTTCGGATCAAACAAGCCCAACCTTCAGGTGCAGTCCTCGCTTACTTATTATAGCTCATACCTCTTACTTAAAGTTATAAGCTCAAATTTTAGATTTGCAATGTAGCATTGAATTAGTGCCCTATGATATTTCATATTGAAATTTTGAGATTGTCATTGAAAAAGTATTTTACAGGACCTACCATTTGATACTAAGTTAGCACATTAACATTAACGTTTAATATTTACCAATATTTGTATTCACCTAGATGTATGGCTTAATTATGCTCCTGACTCCCCCAATCTTTAAAAAGGATTTCTATTTTGAGGCTTTATGCTTTTTTAAAAATGTGAATATCGTAGGGAATAATTAAATGGATGTACTGTAATCCACAAAGAAAAATTAAAATTACTGGCAACCATGACCGTTTTCTTCATGATGCACCAATATATGAGAGCAAACAAGTGTTTGCACTACTACATGCATGCTGAATACTAAGGATTCAAAGGAGTTTCACCTTAAACATGACTTATGTTTTTTTTATGTCCTCTTGCCTTGACTTTCTTTCAATTAGATCTTCCCTGTTTTTCTTACTCAGAAGCAAATTGTGACCATGATCAATAGTTTTGTGAAATTTAAATAGATTTAAAAAACTTTTTCAGGATACCTCATATCAAGATTTTGATGAATTGCTGCTATCGCTCAAAACAATCGAAAACATGCTTAAGTGTGAATGCACAGAACTCAACACTTTCATGCTTTGCATAATTTCTGGCTTTTCAAGATCAACCCTTGACAATCATGCCTTGACCTACCCCTTAAATCTAGGAAAGGAGAATTCCGTTTGTTTAGTGCATTTTTAAATGCAAAACGTTATTATTCTAAATCACCTTTTTTTTATTTATTTTCAACAAATAACAATTGTTGAATGATGTTTTTATGCGGTTGAATTGATATTTTCGAAAATTTCCATCTGATTGATCGAATTTATGAAGACATTATAGAGTGATTAGCATTCAAAGTGTTTCTCGTGTGATTCTTCAATGACCTTTCTTGACAGTCGCTAATTTACAAATTTTGCTAATACGCAGTTTAACTGTTATTCTAATTGGGAAACTAGGAAAATTTAAAATTTAATACTTAATTTGATCACTTTTAAAAAAATAAAAAATAAAACCTTGAAACACTTTTTCAAATTTTCGCTAGTAAACGCGAGCAAATTCTTTTTAATTCTACTATGAGCTTATCTTTTGACAGATAGGCCTATTTCGCCTGCTACTTACAGACTTCTTTAGTGTCGAGTGCTTATTTAGGTTTAAGGTTATAGGTTTATTTTTTTATTTTTTAAAAAGAGATCAAATGCAGTGTTAAATTTTAAATTCTCCTCGTTTCCCAATTATTTATTTTGTTTTTTCTGTCCATTTGTCGTGACTTCCTTTCAATTTAATCATTCCAGTTTTTCTTACTCAGGAGTTATAACTATAAAGCCAGCAAAAATAAAAGCGGGTTGCTGTTATGAAATCAGCATTAGGCAACAAATAGAGACCATGGCAATAGTAAATTAAAATGTATAAATATTAGTTTTTTTTTTAATTTCAATAGATTTAACAAACTTTTTCTTTATACCTCAAATCAATATTTTGGTGAATAGCTGCAAATCGACATTTTAAAATTTTGTTTTGCTTTCAGGTTCAACCGAATGAAGATCATATATAATAGATACAAATGCTTGTAGTATTATTTATTTACATAAATATATACACTATTGTATAAATATTTCATGGTAATGGGAGGGGCCGATTGAAGTACTCTGGATGGGGAGAGTGGGAATGACAACCATCAACCATTAGGCCATCCTTATGTTTGATAGTTCGCTCTTATGACCAATTGTTTAATCATGTTGTTGGAAGGAGATTCTTTATATCCCTGTGGAAACGTATAAGTGATGTTGCTTATGGATCTACCCAACCCCTGTTTGACCCTTCATACGATTGATGGTTAGGATAATCAGTGGTTATTTAAGCTTGATCAAGTCTAACAGAGAGGAGAGCCCATTGCTGCCGGACTTAGTTTCCCCACTAACATGGATGGTAGTACATATCATACATCATATTAAATCTTAGAAAGGAGAATTTCGTTCAGTTAGTGCATTTTTATGACGTCCTAATTAAATTTTTGTTTGAGTTATTATCCTAAGCAATTGTAGCATGACAAAGAGGGCTGTGCATTCATAATCCTTCTGAGAATGAAAACAGAGAGTTAGTCTTATTTGAATACCCCTCCTTGCATAATTGAGGGCATCTAAAGTAACGCAAATTTATCGAATAAAGGCAAGCTAAGAAAGCTAAGGCAGCAAGCCAAGAATAAATGAAAAGAATACCACGTTTGGTCATGGGATAGCAAGACTCAACACTTAAATCTTATCAGGCAATTATCTCCGAAAGCAGCTCACAAATATAAAAGATCTTTATCAACCATTTACCAGTCCTCGTTGAATTGTGAAGTTGATTCTGAGATTAATTGCTATGCTAACCTTTAAAATCCGTCGGAAACAACTACCCACGATTCCCGTGCAAGTCACTTCAAATCAGAAATGACCCATCAACATCTCCGAAAGCACATGTTATCCCCCCAAAAGTATGATTAATGACGACCAACTTCCATTCACCACTAATTCTCTCCTACACGTCGGTAAAGACCTCCGGCTAAAATCCGCTTCATTACGGTAGATAAAGAGAGCTCACAGCCCAAGACCGGAGAACGGAAGAAGCTATAAAGCCTACCGGACTGGCAGTGCTCGAGCCACCAGCAAACATAATCGTGTTTAGCCTTTTTAAGCTGCAGAGCAACCGCATGACTCCACACAGCACCAGCACCAGCACCGGACAGATCATTAGGAGTAAATACCTTGCGTCCCACCAAGAACCGCCATACTCTCTGTTAATAGCATATTAACTCTTTCAAATAAATTAATAACCCAACATTAAAATGAAATTACTTCACACCGTGAGTCCACCGGTATGGATTGCATGTTGCTCGGTGGGACCACCGGAAGGGCTTTTGCTCGATTTTTGTTTTCCATGACGTCTAGGCCAGGTCAAACAATCGCCAGGAAGCATCGGACGAGTGTGAACGTTATAAATGTAGTTATAATTTTGAATAATTTCCTTTTAATGACAACTTTTGCGGACAGAATCTCGCGGTTTCCCGCGAGTTGCGATCAAAACTACGAATTATAACTCAATTTGACTGTGCGTCGGTGGAGCATCGTTCGGACAGACCCGCTATAGCTGTAATTAATTTATGGCCTCTAACCATCGTCGTCGGCGGAATCGGAGCACATCTTCCAAATTTGATGAGTGTGAGAAATTCCTTTCAAGTCCAACGAACGAACGAACGAGTTGCTCTAAATTGAAATTAATTTTTGTTCAAATATTTAACTTTGAGCTCTACGAACTCCAAAGCATAAATCATTTTCACTCTCACTTTCGATCATGATCCTTCCGACCCGATGATGGTGAAGATACAAGAAGGACTTTCCTTATCGGTGATGCTAGACACGGCATATGGTCCCTAATTAATTAGTCCCTCAGATGATTAGCTTTGCGAGTGGGATTTCGTAGATTATGGATTGGTTTCCTGGAAACTTTGACCAACGGCGCTGCATGAAATTATTAACTGGTTATCAAAAACGTTAGCAGAATGATGCTTTTTTACTTACAAAATGAAATGTTAAAATTGTATTTTTGCCAACCAAAAAAATCAGGTGCATAATGTGCTACTTGGTAAACACACGACTCGTGCTGAACAACTCTACTTCTGTTGCCCAAACTACTATTTTCACACCAATAAAGCATCACACAACCAGCCGTTTAATTCTTCCATGGTTGATTGGCTTCACGGCTGATGAAATTCGACCTGAAAACGATCCCAATACACATTTTAATTTAGTTTTAATTCAATTAATTTTAAATTTATTATAATCCCGCAGTAGCTCCGGAACAACGGCAGACTGCTGAATCCCGCAGCAACAATGCGGCTTCTTGCATGGCCTTCCATAGCCTTCCGGAGGCATAGGACCCGTTCCATTCACCGAACCTCAACCGACGCATCGTCTCCCAGATTATTAGAAATTCAGAAAGCCGTCGCCGGTTTGGAAGGTATAGGTATCGGTTCATGTGCAACAAGACATCATCCGACGTTGCTTGAATTCATTTAAATTAATTAATGAAACAACTTTGGTCCCGGGCCAATATTTCGACCAGAACCTTAACATCGTAAATCATGAGCCTGTCATTGGCGCATCTATCTTTCCATCGTGTCTCCCGGGCTGTGGCGAGATTTTTCTTTTACAACATTGTGATGAGTCTCGGGCACCAATTTTGTAGTTGTTAACAAAACGTCCACGCTACCCAATTAACATTTTTCGACCGGTTGTTTGCATAATTAATTCTAAAACAAGGTAACAATATCATCAATGATTCTGGAAAATTCACACTGTCTTATGAGTAATGAGTTACACCACAGCTCGACGCAAATCGCTCAAACTCTATCGAAAGCCATAAATCGATTCATTATTTATGGTTTTTCTCACCGTAGTGGGCAGATGGAAAGGTATCATCCACATGTTTTGATTTGTGGAGCTTGTCTCTCTCACGGCGGGATCCGGAACGGCTACGGTGATGATTGTTACAAATGAACCTCGTCATCATCGACGTCGTCGTCGTCGTTGTCATTATCAACGGTCAGCCAAATGGTTCCCAGCGGATTCGTCTGTGAGGAGCAATCCGGCAGCAGGACAGAAGTGGTCACGCATGTCCATCATCAACGGACAGCAAGAGAGAGAGAGAGAGAGATAGAGGGATGTGATATATGAGCTACGGTGACCGGTTGACTGGTCGGTTGGTTGCACGAATGGTAATGAACGGACATGTTTCGAGAGGTGAGATGGATCTCATCGTTCTTGTTCACGCTTTGGGTGGTAAGGTGGACCAGTGGCCTAGCAGATCATTACTCTTGATTTGAGCACCTTCTACCGATGGGACCTATTGGAAAGGATTGGGGTCACCGTTAGGATATTTGTATTGTGCTTCCTTTGGATAGTATGCATGCTCTGCTAACAGAAGAGAGTTCAATGAAAAATAATATTGAGAGGATGGCTGAAAATGTAGCAACTTTAATTCACTTCAAACTGGACAAAGCGTGACATTTTTTAAACGCCGTTTGAGCAGTAAATTATGGTAGACGCGATTTGACAGGTGCTAATGTGCATGAAGAATTTTACTGATCTTCAATTTGTTCTGTAACCGATATGTCACAGAGCTTCGATTCATAGCACCTTATGGGTTGAGATTATTGGTATTTGACAGAAGATTGTATGTAATTGTTGCTACAATTAAAACTATATGTGATCGTTGGGTTTACACATGACGATCGCAGCAAGCCGTGCTTGGAAACTAACGTGAAATCAAAAAATCTCCACGTATTTTGTGTGAGGTGTAGTGAATATAATCGATGACTAAAATATATACTTACCTTACCAATCAGTCTAAGGCCTGTGTGTCCCTTGCTGTACATAGAAGTCGTCTCCATTGCACTCGGTCCATGGCCAGCTGTCGCCAGCCGCGCAGTCTGCGAAGTGTCCGCAAATCATCCTCCACCTGGTCGATCCACCTTGCGCGCTGCGCACCTCTTCGTCGTGTTCCAGTCGGATTATTGACGAGAACCATTTTTGCCGGGTTGTTATCCGACATTCTGGTGACATGCCCGGCCCATCGTAATCGCCCGATCTTCGTGGTGTGGACGATTGTAGGTTCTCCTAGCAGCTGATGCAACTCATGGTTCATTCGCCTTCTCCACGATCCGTCTTCCATCTGCACTCCGCCGTAGATGGTACGCAACACCTTCCGTTCAAAAACTCCAAGGGCGCGTTGGTCCTCTGCGCGCATAGTCCACGCTTCATGTCCATAGAGGACTACCGGTCTAATCAGCGTTTTGTAGATGGTTAATTTCGTGCGATGGCGAACTTTTTTCGACCGGAGAGTTTTGCGGAGTCCAAAATAAGCACGGTTTCCTGCCATAATACGCCATTTCCTGCCATAATACGCGCTAAAATATATACTGGCACTAATTAATGAACATTTAGCATTGAAAATTCACAAAATTGCCACTAAATTATTAAACACGGTGCCAACGAAAAAATAACAATTCGCACTTGAAAAACTCAAAATAGCAATAAAAAATTGATTATTCACTTCCAATAATTCAAAAGTGACCGGTAAAACTTTCAAAAAAAGCAATGGAAATTAGTATAAACGCAATAATAAGCTGATAGTTTTCAGTCATAATAATAAGTTCTAGCGGTAAACATTTGACAAAAGTCTTCAAATTTTTCAAATCTTTCCAATTGAAACCAAAAAAAAATCTTTTAATTTGTTTTCTAATGGTTTGATTTTTTATTTTGATTTTGTGGAAAGAGTTGAAGTGTTTAAAGACTTTTGTCACATGTTTACCGCTAGAACTTATTATTATGACGGAAAACTATTTGCCTATTATTGCGTTTATACTAATTTCCATTGCTTTTTTTGAAAGTTTTACCGGTCACTTTTGAATTATTGAAAGTGAATTATCAATTTTTTATTGCTATTTTTAATTTTTCTAGTGCGAATTGTTATTTTTTTTGTTGGCATAGTGTTTAATAATTTAGTGGAAATTTCACATATTTTTATTGCTATTTTTTCCATTTTAATTGATGTTTTATTACCCTGCCAATCGATTATTCCCATATTTGTGATGGTCAGTAGTTTTTCCCATTTTTTTGTTTTTTGTGCTTCGCCCGCGCACCCAGAGGAATAGTATTAGTACTGTGCCACGCGGACGTAAATGATTAAATGAGTTTATTTTTCCACACTTCAATAATTCTTACATTTATATATGGCGATTGAAAACAAATCACAGTTTTGCCAGAAAGACAATTCATATTCGCAACCCAAGCAACACACAAGTTTCATAACGGTTGTAAATACTTTTATATGAATAGATTTGGTTATATAGAAGCTTATTCAACACAAAATCATGAAGATGTGTTACTCGGGAATGGCTACAAGTTTTTTTCTACCACTTAAAAACCACACTGAAGTTGACAACTTTACTCAAAGCCAATTTGCCAATAATAGAGTTGCTGGAGGCAAAAAAGTTTCAAAATGCTCTTTCAACTTACCATCCTAGATAGCAGTCGAGTCTTATTCGAGTATTAGTACACGACATTGAAGAAATCTGCACATTGCAGAGAAAATACGCGTATCTGTCAAGAATAAGGGTGGAATTAAATGGAAAATTCGAATCTTTTTTCTCATATCTAGTTCATTATACTGTATTGAGTCCTAAAATGGCATTTCAAAACAGAATTTAACGGGCTCATGAAGTCTAAATAATCCTAAGGTAGGAGTAGAAGTAATCTAAGAATACACGTTTTTGTTATCGTTGTAAACAAGCTGTGAAGGGTCTCATAAACCTAATTAAATGTCGTAACCTATTGGCACCTCTTGGTGCCATGATAAAACTAAATTTATTTCTAGTGGCTTTCATAAAACTTTAATAAAAATTAATAAAGCTGGACGGTTTTGGCAATGCATCTAGGGTATGCAGTTATGTTACTCTCGTTGTCAAGAGTAAGATAATCGTAGGAATCTCAATCCCTGAAGTGAATCTACAGTGCAATATAGCATGTAGTGAACGGAGTCTGGTACAAGTAATTATTACTACTCTGGCCAAATTTCACCCGAATCAGTGCCAGTAGCTGATTCGTCCCCTAATATGTTCCACGTGGTTTCGTTTATTTTTGAGTCGAACACCAATCAGAGTGAGGAAGCTTTATCACTGCGGATTTAGAGGGAATAGGATAATGCATTGGCTTATCCAACCCACAGTCGTGTTGAGACGTGTGAAGAGAGAGTATCAAATCAGCCAAAACAAACATAAGGGCTCTGCACTGACAAATAACACACAACATTACGTAATTAAATCAAGTTTTACATAGTAGGTTATAGAAAACTTGGATTAGGAGATAGGGTTAGAGTTAAAGATATGTTAAATAAACTTGACATGTATAATATCGCAGAGTAATTTTTTTTAGTCTTACATCATGAGATGAATAGTGGCCGTAGGGTAACCAGAAACCGATTGAACTGCAGGACAAGAATCATCCGATACATTTTCTCAACAGTGACTTTTCTCTAAAGTGACGATTTGTTCCTTGGTTGATCGAAAAGTTGACTATCACACCCGGTAAAACGTAGTTGTACTACTAAATTTAACGTTATTTTTTTTCCATTATGGCGATTCGTTGCTAATTTGCGGTCCGAAATCCTGCGTATTCCATCATAACATTATTT
>JASCZW010017691.1:0-16665 GCA_034211315.2 Aedes japonicus | reverse complement strand
GGAGCAAACAACAATTTGTATATTTAAAGCAAAATTTAAATCAAACGTATTTTTTTCTTAATATTAACCTTCAATATCATCAGCAACATTTTCATTTAAGGCATGGGGAACGACACATCGGGGGATGCATTTTATTTCAGAAGATTCTCACCGGCTTAGCCTTATTTTCGGTTTTTGCTCCTCGTATACGATCTGACATGAGAATTTTGGAGAGAGATATTTTCGCATATGCAAGAGAGGGGATAATGAATTATCGGCGAAAAAGAAAAGATGAAAATGTGAACGGTTTGCTACTCATCGACAACCTGCTTGAGAGAGAGCATGGTTTTCACCCAGCAGCGTGAAATTAATCACCCAGCAGCGATTGGAATTAATCACAGTTTTGTCAAGGAGCCAATTTATCTTCACAATGAGTAATATAAAACCATTTCATAATTTTGGGACTTCCATTAATGCCAAGTTGCCATTTAAATCATTCACTGGTGGCAAAATGGTTTTGAAATACTTTTGCAACTAATTATAATAAGATAATATGAATGAGTCCTTAAACGGAAATTTAAAACAGCATTTTACGAGTTCATAAAGTCGAAATAAAACCTTTGATAGGAGTAAAAGGAATTTCATGGATTCAAGGTTCTCATAAACCTGATTAAAATATGAAAACTATTGGTGCCGTAATAAAAGCAAATTGATTTCCAGTGGCTTTCATAAAACTTTATTAAAACTTAATAGAGCTCGATGGTTTTGGAAATATTACTTGGATTATGCGGAGTTGATAGCGAACGTGTTCTTTAGTAGTCTCTGTTGAAGAAAAAAAGCGTTTGTAGATCTTGATGTCAAACTCAGTGAGTGATTTCTTGATCGCTGATTATGAGAGTGGGGTAGATTTGAGATAATTTTAACAGGTTGTTGATCTCAGAGATACAAACCGAAATTAGCTGGTCATGTGTTGGTTTGGTTGGAGTTGTCCTTGAGATTAGTTATGTAATTCGGTAAGTTGATGGCTAGACCCGTAACGCTGGTAGATCACCTTTTCGTGGTGCGTTACGGGCTATTAGATCTACCACCGAACCCTAGTCTGAATTAATTCAAACTAGGGAACATATTTGTTATTTGTAGCCAAAGGAACATATTTTAGTCCTTGTTACATTTTATGTCTTATGAAAAGTGACAATACTCGTTTTGCAATTGTGCGAGGATGAGCTTAGAATAAGTAAAACATGGTTAGTCTTCATTTATGTGAATTCTCATTGTCTATTTGATGTTCTATAGTTTGAATTGGTTATGACTAGGGTTCTGATGCATGGTCAGTATCGGAGTCATAGTTTGTTTTCTTTGCAATGAATCTGATTTTGACTGATAAAGGGGCGTGCCTTTGAAGAGTGCTCTCACTCCTCAAAGGGTTTAAATAGCGGAAACTTTCAATAAAATTTGATTCATTGCCAACAAAACAAACAATGACAACTGTAACAACACCGAATACCTCATCATTTCTCAATAGTGATGAGGTTAATCGACATGCACTAAACAAAGGACACGGGATATACTACAATAGATCAAATTACTGGTCTCAGTGGTTTATGTCCCGAACAGAGGAAAAAAAAAGTTGATGGCTAGGCAACTGTTTTTTTCCTGAGTCCGAGTTTTCACTAGCATTGAATCAGGGGACTAGGGAAATTGAAGCTGACAATTTACTGGATCACTTAAAAAATAAAACTATAAGGGACAGACCAATGCGGTTGTGCGGAAAAATTACGTAAGACTACGTAACAATGTGATATGAATGCTATTATTTTTGCGACTGTCCACCCCGAAGTACAGCCAACATGCACTGCCAAAGACATATCAACTCTCTTTTCCACAGCTTTTGGTGGCCCTGAAAAGGGCCGTTTTGCGATGATCAGGGGTACAGCCACTGTCGCTACCTCACTTCATCATAAAGCTGGTTTACGTGGTCAGGGCTTTGATACGCTCCTCGGAAACGTCGTGTTTGGCTAGCTTTCCAGCCGGCAGCAGCAGTTGAAGGTCGGTTTGAATTTTCCGCGACGTGAAGGTCATCCGCCGATTGATTTGAGCCAATCCTAGATGTTGTACGTTTCTCTCTTTCGAACGCTTCCGCCGATGGACCTCTTCTGCTTCTTGTGGTCATCTTTGGCTATGGCTTTCAGGGCTTTGCCAACGTTCTTCGACTCAGCTGCTGTTTTTGCCTTTTTGCTGATGGAGCTGCTAGGTTTTAGGCTTTTGGGGGCTATCGTTATGAACGGTGCGACACGCACGAAAATCGAACTTATATTTTCGGCAGAAACACGTCAAGAGCGCACATACGTAGTCATATGTGGTCATGCGTAGAATACGACGACAATGTGTATTCGTTGAATATACACGCATACACCCACACCGGTTTGTATATGACTCTGTTGTCCATGTTGGGAAACAACGCTGTTCAGATGCACGTGATTGGTTGATTCTTGTTTTGACGGTGCTTCACATATTGTAATTTATCAATAGTAAAATGTTCAAAATCAATAGAACGCATAGTGGATGTTGGTGCATTGGTGTGTAAGTTTTGGAAATCGATCCCGAAATGACTGAGTTATTAATGTTCAAAATCTAATCATATTTGAATACACAGACACACAGTTTTGAAAACACAGACTTAGTCATAGGTCCAAACTAAAGCACATTTTCAGACTATCAATATTAACCACGAGCCTTTCTTTAAAAAACCTTATCCTTTGATCTTTTAAAATTCCTTTAAAAAAGTCTGCGATTTACAGACTTCTTCACTGTCGAGTGCCTGACTTGAAAAGGACCTCGCTGCAGGCCTAGTATTTAAAGTAGATATGTTTGGGTGTACGACATCATGAGGCACTTCGAGTCCACCGCATGTAGTCAATCGGGCATTAATAAAATTCTCTCTCTCTTCTAAAGAAATGCGAGAGCGTCGAACAAAAGTCTGGTTCCGGCCACCAGGCATTATGTGCGATCATTAAACGCAGCAGAAAAAGAGGAAGATCGAAGGCAATGTTTGTTCCGTGACAAAGACTACACACTCCCAAATTTTGTGTAAATTTCTGTCCATGAGACCGACACATGCAAGCGTCCTTTAGCGCATAAGAATGTGTTTTTTTTTTTTATATAATCATTTATTTGTACAGGCTCAATCGAATTAACTTTACAGAGCCAAACTTTCATATTTTTATACATCATTTATCTTAAAACTAAAGTTAGGAGGATAGAGCCGATTACTCGCGGCCGTCTCGAGGTTAATAGGAATTACAAATTACGGATGGGAAAGAGGGTGGGAATTTAAAGTATGGTTTACATAACACATTAAATTTAAATTCTAAATTATCTGAACACTTATAACTATACAATTTATGGTTTTCCTTTGAATTGAACATTTCTTGAAAAAGAAAAAAAACACACACACACATACACATATAAAAAAAAACTTATACTAAACATACAGGTTAAACTAACTACAATCTAATGCTAATGTTAGTCAAAAAAACATAAATGAGTTTCATGTACTCCAAATCACGTACAGCCAAAATATCTCGAATTGGCACATTGGGTGGTCTACCTCGGGCCCGAAGGGAATCATAAAGCTTAGATCTGACTCCACAATGTTCAGCACAAGACCAAATAACGTGATCTGCGTCCTGATAGCCTTGTCCACACTCACAGAGATTGCTGTCCCTCAGCCCAACCCGGTATAAATGAGCGTTCAAAGAATAATGATTGGACATGAGGCGAGACATGACACGAATGAAGTCTCGACCCACATCCATCCCCCTGAACCAAGATTTCTTCGACACCTTTGGGATGATAGAATGTTGCCATCGCCCCAAATCTCCTTTACTCCATTTATATTGCCAGCTGACGAGTGACTGTTGACGAAAAATAGGAAAAAATTCGTTGAAGGCGATTTGTCGATCACAAATATCGCCTTCCATAGCGCCCACCTTTGCAAGCGAGTCCGCTTTCTCATTGCCCGGAATCGAACAATGAGATGGGACCCATACAAAGGTGATGATAAAATAACGCGAAGATAAAGCACTTAGAAGCTCCTGTATTAACGTAGGACTACGTTTTTCTTTTCTATACCGGGTGCCGTTTCAAAATTTTGAAAAATGAGAGCGTTACGCAAAAGTGAAAGGTTTTTGAACGCTTATAACTCTCGTTCGACTAAACAGAATGACTTCATTCATACACCATTTGATCAAAAAGACTCACAAATTTTTTGCATTGAAATTTGAATGAAGTTCAATTCCTATAAGTAGTTTAATTTTTCATTTGAAAATGACCTTCTTTTGCTCCCATACAAATTTGCATATCAACAGGTTGAAAAATGTGTTTCCCCTAGCAAGGTCATAGGAAACGAGCAACAAATGTCTTCTTCTTCTTCAAAATAACTTTTCCCCGTCCCACACAAATTTCTGAACGCACAAAGCTATTGGTCGAAAATGACATCATATTTGCGCTACGCTCTGATTGGTTCATACTGCCGCATTAACCGTGTCAGCAATTGCGAAACATGTGGGAACGACCAACAGACCAATCAGTTCACGCTGTGCATCCGTATGCGACAGACGTGTTCGGCAAGTACGCCGATGGACAACGCCGCCAGAAGACCATAATCATCACACGTCACCTGCAGATGGCCAGCCACAACGATGAGGAGTTGAACGAAAAAGAAGGAAATCGCAAACTATTTCTCCCACGTCAATTAAATCCGTCCTTTTCAGGACGACCAGCTTGCTTACTAAAGAGTTTGGTTGAAGTTTTCTCTTGTTACCGCGTTACGGCTGAACATAGCATTCATTAAACGCCGCGTCCCGGTGTATATCACAAACAACTAACGAACGAAATTGACGAATCCAGGTTAAAAAAAGAAGAAGACATCGAGTGGTGCAAAAAAAATTTGCTTTGCTGCCGGTGCCTGATTTTACAACTGTGGCCCGTCCCTTTTTGTAAATTTTGCTTCGTGCAGCATTTTCGTGACTCTCTTCTTTCTTGGTATTGCTATTCAACTCAAGTACATAGTGCGCGAGACAGACCAATTTGAATTCAGTTTTCGACACTAGCTCTCTGCTAGTAGTTAGAAAGACTTTGATCACTCGTCACAGTCAGACGGTTGTGGCATGGGAGACAAAACAAGACCGGAAGGTGCCGGTAGTAACTTGCCGTCGATCATTCGCAGCAAAACGGAGAAATTGATTTTTAACGGGTATCATTACCGTCCTGTTCAGGACGACCAATTAAATTTTAATTTAAAGAGTTTGTGCTTTAGAGAAACATTCTTCGTTTAACCTAAACCAGCATTGCATACATTAAAAATCTTTGTCTTATTGTCTGTTTGTCATAATGAGTTAAAACAGTAAATGCGGCTCAAGTTTCATGTTGAATAAATTAATGTTTACCTCATTTATCGGCAAAGCCAAGAAAGAAGGGCGTCCTGAAAATGTAGCATGAGCCAAAATTTCTAAAAGAGGACGGGTCAAAGCGAAGGAACAAAAGATTACGCTAGTTTCATTGGATCTTCACACGGTTTGATTGCTTGCTTTTTGCTATGCTGTGGGTATAAAACAAAAGGGTGACTACTTTCGCTATCCCTCTAGTGGAGGAGGAGTTGCGATTGCCCTGCGCTACAACATCAACTGCCATCTGCTTCCGAGCTTTCAGCTGCAGACTATCGAAGCCATCGGAGTCGAAGTCGAAACTGCCGTCGGCCCAATCACCATCATCGCGGCCTATTGTCCCAAGCAAGCCAGTACCAACAACGGAACAACAACGGCCCTACGAAACGACATCCGTAAGCTAACTCGGAGACAGGGGCAGTTCATCATCGCCGGCGACATGAATGCGAAACACGAAGCCTGGGGAAACACCCGGCGGAATCGGAACGGAATTATTCTACAGGAAGACCTGCAAGAGGGACATTACAGCATCCTGGGCCCGGATACTCCCACCCGGTTGAGCCGATCCGGGGTCCATTCGACAATCGACATCTTCCTCACCAACATGGGGAACAACATCGTCCAGCCGGTAGTGCACCAGGAGCTCAGTTCGGACCACTATCCGGTGGTGGTCGAAGTTGGGTCCTCGGTCAACCGGCATCGAATCACCAGACGGAACTATCATCGTGCCAGATGGGAGAGGTTCAGACAACACGTCGACAACACCGTCGATTTCAACGTGCACCTCGAGTCGGTCGATGACATCGATCAACAACTGCAGTCCATCGAACAGGCGATCTCCCAGGCCCGGGAGCAACACATTCCAGCGATTGAACAGGTGAGCAACTCTGTACCCATTGATAGACCCACTAAAGATTTGATACAATTACGCAACGCCATACGGAGGCAGTACCAGCGAACTGGTTTACCAACTCTAAAACGTCACTGCAATCAAGTTTCTAAAATTATTAAGGCCAGAATGGTGGACCTTAGAAATAATGATTTCGCCGACAAAATTCGCTCTCTCCCAGATTGTGCTAAGCCGTTCTGGAAGATGACAAAAATTTTAAAAACTAAGCCAAGGCCCATTCCACCGTTGATCCCACTAGACGTCAATGACTCAAGGGATCGGTTGATAACACCTGCAGAGAAGGCTGATGAGATAAGTCAACACTTCGTCAGTTCGCACAATCTCGGTCAAAACATCGTCAGTCCACACGAAGCTGCCGTTAGCGCGCTTATAACTAACATCGATCAAAGTCCTAACGACTTCTCCGAAGATTTGGAGATCTCAGCTGACGAATTGTTGACTTATATCAAGAACTCTAAGAATATGAAGGCCCCCGGTTTCGACAACATTTTTAACTTGGAGCTCAAGCAATTGAGCCCCCAGTTCTACAACCATCTGGCGGTGGTGTTTAACCAATGCCTACATCTTGGCTACTTCCCATTGTGCTGGAAGTCAGCCAAAGTCATCCCCATTCGGAAACCTGGGAAAGATGCTTCATGTTCCAGAAGCTACAGACCAATCAGCCTTCTCTCAGGTCTATCTAAACTGTTTGAGAAAGCGATCCACCGTCGGCTCCTAACATCTGCTGACGAGCTCAATATCCTGTTGGATGAGCAGTTCGGTTTCCGTCATGGTCGCTCAACAGTCCATCAACTTAATCGAGTCATGAACATCCTCAGGCGGAACAAGTCTGTTTCGAAAACATCCGCTATGGCCCTTCTCGATATCGAGAAGGCCTTCGATAATGTGTGGCATGATGGCTTGGTGTACAAGCTCAAGCGATACAATCTTCCAATCTTCCTGGTGAAGATTATTAAAAATTATCTCTCTGACAGGACATTCCGTGTTTCGTTGCATGGTGCAGTTTCCGGTAGTCAGGAGATCTCCGCCGGTGTTCCGCAGGGAAGTATATTAGGTCCACTTTTGTTCAACCTATTCACCTCGGATATACCCCCGCTCCCTGAAAATGGATCTCTGTCGTTGTTCGCCGATGATACCGCAGTCGTCCACAATGGTAGGGTAATAAGAGCGCTTGCCGCGAAACTGCAGCGAAGCCTGAATGTTCTGTCAGAATACTTCACTGAATGGAAGATTTGTATCAACGCAGCGAAAACCCAGGTCATCCTGTTTCCACACTCTAATTCTCCCAGACTTGTCCCGCCTGAGAATTGTAAAATAAGCCTGAACAACACAACGGTGGAATGGACCAAATCAGCTGTCTATCTTGGTGTCACTCTAGACAGCAAGCTTATTTTCAGGGATCAGGTTGACAAAACTGTCACAAAATGTAATACTCTGTTGAAACTACTGTACCCATTGATCAACAGAAGGTCTACATTATCCCTTAAAAATAAGCTTGCTGTCTACAAGCAAATTATACTTCCGGTCATCGAGTATGCAATGCCAATCTGGGAGAGTTGTGCAAAAACACATCTCCTGAAACTTCAGAGAGTACAAAACAAGTTCCTCAGGATGATAATGAACACCCCTCCGAGGACAAGAACATCCGAGGTCCACCGTCTGGCTGAGATAAAAATGCTCGACGATCGTTTTAGTGAGTCTATCAATCGGTACAGGACACGCTGCCTAACATCGGATCACCAGATCATTCGGAATCTGGTTCCCCACCCCTAGGATTTTTAAATTGTAGTTTTAGTTGTAGATTAGGTAGGTTATCAAATTTTAAAACTAACAATGCCCCAAGGGCCGAACTGAATATTTCATGTAAAACATAAACATTCTAAACACAACAAACACAAACAATTAAACAAAGCTGAAGAGCCCAATGGGCTGAAACACTTAAGATGTTAAATTAGTATATAAGACAAACAATGAAAATAAAGATCAATTTTACTACTACTACTTTCGCTATCCACTCACTTCTCGCTGTGCATCCGTGTGCGACAGACGTATTATAGTAAAGCCACACGCACTCATGGTTCTCATCAGTCAGGGTCTCATGGTTCTCTAGACTAAATAAAATATAGTAGAAATTTATTAATTCGATGACATCAATTTCTTCACATCAATAAGGAGTCCTACGTCAACTTTGCAGTTATGTCACTGACATAACTTACCCTTTCGTTTTTTCATGAGAAAATACGAGGAGTGCTTTACCGGCCTCAATGAGCGAATAGCCTCTATACAACTGAGACTATCCGTGAAAATGAAGTACTGATCCGGTGTTAATGAGGCAACAATTTCTAGCGTAAAATGTATTGCCGCTAATTCAACGACATACACGGAACAAGGAGCTTGAAGTTTACAGTTGGCGCTATAAATTTCATTAAATATACCAAAGCCTGCTGACTCCTCTATCAAAGATCCGTCAGTGAAGAACGATTTAGTGGAATCAACTTGGCCAAACTTAGCAGCAAATATCACCGGAGCAATCATAGGACGATGATGCTCTGGGATTCCATGAAGCTCCTGCTTCATGGATAAATCAAAATGAACCGAATTGTCGAAATCGGAGAAGCAAACACGATTGGAAATGTTCGGTTAAGGGCTGACATCCTGTGTTATGTACAAATGGTACAAGGTCATGAAGCGGGTTTGAGGATTCAACTCAAGGAGCTTCTCAAAATTTTCGATCACCTGGGGGTTCATAACTTCACACCAGGTGAGGAGCCGGAGAGATAATTCTGAAAACCGATCCGAGAGTGGCAACATGCCAGCCAGCACTTCAAGACTCATGGTGTGAGTCGAGTGCATGCAACCTAACGCGATACGAAGACACCGATACTGAATACGTTCCAGTTTAATGAAGTGCGACCGAGCCGCTGACTGAAAACAAAAACTACCGTATTCCGCAACCGACAAAACCGTTGTCCGGTACAACGTTAGAAGATCTTGCGGATGTGCTCCCCACCAGGTCCGGTAATTGTGCAGAGAAAGTTGATCCTTGGCTGGCACTTTCGCTTCACATACTCAATATGGGATCTCCAGGTGCACTTAGAATCGAACCAGACCCCAAGGTATTTAAATGACATAGAATGAGTTATCGGCTTACCCCAAATTTGAAGCTTCGGTTGTGCTGGGTTATGCTTCCTAGAAAAACTACCAACTCAGTTTTCTCCGTAGAGAATTCGATACCTAGCTCTAGAGCCCAAGTAGACAAATTGTCCAA
The DNA here is from genome assembly GCA_034211315.2 of Aedes japonicus. Classification (NCBI taxonomy): domain Eukaryota; kingdom Metazoa; phylum Arthropoda; class Insecta; order Diptera; family Culicidae; genus Aedes; species Aedes japonicus. The sequence goes on along the minus strand of JASCZW010017691.1, from coordinate 7,064 downwards.
GGTATCCTGTAAGGGTCCTTGCAGATCGACCCCATTGGGTCCCGTGACGAACACTACGCCGTCATCTGCAAGTTGTCTCAACGTACAGTTGTCACCTAGACAACCGTCAATGTCTTGACATAAAAATTATACAAAAGGGGGCTTAAACACTGATCCCTGGGGAGACCCATGTAGCTAAATCGTGAAGCTGTAGAGGTTCCATGAGAGAAGCTCATATGTTTCTCTGACAGCAAATTGTACAAAAAATTGTTCATTAATGGTGAAAAGCCACAAGCGTGGAGTTTATCTGAAAGAACTTCAGCAGATACTGAATCAAAAGCCCCCTTTATGTCCAAGAATACAGAAGCCATTTGCTCTTTTTTAGCAAAAGCTAACTGAATATCTGTGGAAAGCAACGCGAGACAGTCGTTCGTTCCCTTACCCCTACGGAAACCATATTGAGTATCTGAAAGCAGGTTGTTCGTCTCAACCCATTTGTCCAGACGGAAAAGGATCATTTTCTCCAACAACTTTCGAATACAAGATAACATCGCGATGGGTCGATAGGAGTTGTGGTCGGACGCGGGCTTACCAGGTTTTTGAATGGCAATAACTCTCACCCGTCTCCAATCATCCGGTACAATGTTGAGTTCCAGAAACTGATTAAACAAGTGCAACATGCGCCTCTTCGCGACGTCTGGGAGGTTCTTAAGCAAGTTGAACTTGATTCTATCAGCCCCTGGAGCCGTATTGCCACACGAAAGGAGTGCGAGAGAGAACTCTACCATTGAAAAGGGTTGGCTAATCTCATCTATCGAATTCGTGGTTTCGCGAGGAATCATCCGTGCCGGCACAGAATCTGGACAAACTTTTCGCGCGAACTTGAGGATCCATTGGTCCGAGTATAAGAATGTGTTGAAAGAGATGAGAAAATAAATTCAACCGAACACATCTTTTGTCAAATTGCGTATCTGTCAGTTTCACGAGACATAATTTCACACGAAATCTTTCTTTACGTCCTCCAACTATTACGTTCCCCGACTTTCCGTTCCCCGACTATTTACAAACATGGATTAGGTCTCGTGTAAAATTCATAATTTCTAAGTGTGTAGCATAGAACTGGGTACTTTGCCTCTCTCATCAAAGAGGTAAACGTTGACGTCAAATATATAATTGGAGAATCACTCATGTCAGGTTCCTGAAGAAGGGCCTTCTGTGGCTGACGATCAGAGAAAAGGGATTGTCCAAGCCGCTGTTCATTCCCGAAGGCATGATGGGAGCGGGCTTGAGGTGATATACAGTACGAATTGCCTGCCGGAAGTTGCCGCCTTCAGAAGACGTATCGTGAGAAAGGCGGTGTGGTCATTTGGTTGGACCTGACCTCTGTTCATTATGCCAAGAGATGAAGAAGATGGACCTGCTGAAAACTAACGTTGTACTGAAGATAGTCGATAGTCGTCTCACAGCTGCAATCGGTAGAATTTTCTTTGGGAAAATCTCAATTCTACTCCAATAATTTAGCCAAGGCCACGAATAAGTTGACGAACATGCAGACATCCATCTTTCCATCGGTCATGGCTACGCTTCCGGCAATTTGTCGCAAAGCCACCCGGCAGGCGGCAGGGCATCGAAGCTTTTGCGTAGAAGGCTTTATAAACATAGGATTTTAGAAAAATTAGTTTCACTGGATTATTTTAATTATAGTTTTTTTTTATCGCTATCCGAAATGAGTCTATATCTTGATCGCATAGCTTTTGTAGTTTGTCGAGCTCTGTAGTCAAAGACAAATCAGTTCAATATAACAACATCACCACTATTCTTTGCATAGCTCTACTATTTCCGTGTGCAAGTTCTGTGTTAATTTTATAATTATATAAAGAACACCACATGATATGAACATAACATGTTATAAACAAAACTCGCTCAATCATTGACATGGGCCATACAAGACTGTACCCACTGTCAAAAGTACTAGGTGGGGTGTAAAGTAACCTTTTTAACCGCTAAAATGCGATGATTTTGATGATGATGTATGATATGTACTAGCACCCATTATAGCACGGAAACTAAGTCCGACAGCAATGGGCTCTCCTCGCTGTTAGACTTGATCAAGCTTTAATAACCACTGATTATACTAATCATGCCATTGTATGAGTGCCAATAATTTTTGATTGCCAAAATGCGATGCTACTGAAAAAATGGCTATAGTCTCTTGTATTCCGTTCATACTTAGGCATACAGGCTAAATTTCAGCGCGATACTGCCCTTAGTTTTGTTTTGACAGACGTGTTTGACTTTATGGTGAATATGGATAAAACGATTTTCGTTGTTTCATAAAACATTATTTTTTGAGAGGCAAAACGACGAAGGAAACAAAAGAAAAGTTCGATTAGTATTTTGGGCAATTGCTTCGTAAGATTACACCGTTAAATATTGGTTTCTAGAGTTTCGTGGTGGCCGCAACTCCACTCCACGATCAAGTCCGCGGCGACAGCCCCTCCGATGCGGTTACAGAGGACAATGTCAAAAAAGTTCATGAAATGCGGTTGGCAGACCGGAAAGTGAAGGTGCGTTTTCTGCCGCTGGTTGCCGCGCATGCCAACTCCTGGCCAAAAATACGAACGCGAGAGCACTTCGAAACAGTGTTTAGACTTACTGATACGGAATCGGAAGGGCTCTTGGCGTCGATTGGTAACCGTTGGTTAAACCTGGATCCACACACACCAGCAAACAGAATGAGTGCCCTGCAGGAGACTGAAGCCGGCACGAGTGTTCCTCAATGGAGGCTCAATGGGTCGGAACGATTTTGGCGTCGGTTTTCTGGGATTTTCATGGAATAGTCTTCGTGGACTACTTCGAAAAGAATAAAACCATCAACAAGCAAGTACTAATGTGCATTGTTGGAGCGATTGAAGGCCTCACATGAAGAGAGAAACAATTTTGTTTCTGTAAGATAATGTACCGGCTCACAAGAGCATCACAACCACGGCTAAAATCAAGTACTTCCGGCTCCAATTGCTTCCGCATCCACCGTATTTACCAGATTTGATTCTCTCAGACTAAAATCTGTTCGCAAACCCGCAAACCTCAAAAAATGGCTCATAAATAAAAAATTCCTGTCACGCAGCGGAGGAGTATTTTGTAGACCTTTCGGAAAATTACTGTTTGGACGGGATCAAGAAGTTGAAAAATCTCTGGAATAAGAGTATCGAGCTACAAGGGGACTTCATTGAATAAAATTTAAAAAAAAAACCTATAAAAAAACCATACATATACATGAAAGAATGCTGTATAGTAACAGACGATGCTACGCTAGCTTTGCTGAAATCACCCTACTCTTAACGTAGTCAGCTGAATGGGAAGTTAATTTTCCATTTTGTCATGGCTTCTGTTTCGTAAATTAATTTGCTAGGACAGCCTTCCTGAAGCGGTGACATTTTTCGCCTTACCCGAGACGGCTGTCACGAGAAGGATGTCGTGAGATGGCATTGGCAGGCATTAGTTGAGCTAAGAAACTATCTCCCATTCGTCATTTCTCATGCATTTACTCACTTTCCATCACAGAGAGATATCGTTGAATTCTCTTCGGCATATCACGAAGACACGAAATGAAAAACCAGAGTAAAACATCTAACGCAATGTCATCATCGTATTGGCATTCTGACGAAGTACATTTCGTATCTTTGGGAAGCGTAACGAATGAACAACCGAGGCTGTTATAGACCATAAAACAAAAAACATCCACAAGCGAATCGTGTACAGTAAAAGACGGTAACGTTGCATATTGCATAACTGGTTCACTGTGGGCTGTCGTGGTGAGCTCAATTGCGAGGCTGTCATAGGGGTGGGAAGGCGAAAGTTACGCAATACTGTCATGAAGCGGTACAATTCCCAGGTAACCAATAAGCAGTTCCAAAGCTTGTTAACGGCAGCCTATCAAGCATTTGTCACCTTAAATGCAACATAAATGCCGCATTTGCCCCAATATTCGACTGCTTTACTGCAATGCTATGATAATACTTCATTAATGCTATTTTGCATTCGAAATGCTATTATAGGCTGCAAGCATTTCAATTGCATTTAAAATGCAACTTTACTACAGATAGCTTTCAAGATGCTTACATAAAGCTAATATAATGCTTGTAGCATCTGAAATGCGGATTTAGGATTGATTTACTGCATATGCTAATGCTTATTGGTTACCTGGGTTGTTATGCCTGATCTTACCCGTGTCGTAAGACGTAATTCACGTCGAAACAAACTTACCTGTAAAGTTTGGAGCATTGGAAACAGATTTTGACAGTACTATCTATTGAGTATGTTACGATGAGATAAAGGAAGCACGAACAAACCAGAATTTGGTTTTACTTTTTTAAAAACACTATAAAAAAAACACTTGTACGAGCGTATCAGTAGAACTAATGAAAAAAAAATAGGATAATTTAAATCGACATTTCATTTGATAGCTTTTAAAAATATAAAAAATAACTAAATAAATAAAATTTGATTCAGTTTTTGAACTATCTTACCAGCTGTGGCTGAAAGGCTCCTTAGTAAAGATAAATCAATCACTAGTAAACGCGAGCGAATACCTTTAAATTAATAACTAAATAAATAATCAAAAATTCACTTCCTTTGATTTCAAGTTTGAGCATGAGCATGAGCATGATTGACCGCCCGAGGTTGTAACTCCGTTTTTGCCACATCAACTATTATTACACAGAGAGCCAACAGATGATGCTTGGGACTAACATACATCTTCAATGTGTAAAAACTGGTGATCTCAAACTAAGGCAATACCGGCTGGCCCCGTCCGAATGCAGGTCAAGTAAGGAAAGGGTAGGAATATGTTGACGTTATACTCACTTTATTGGAAGCCGAGAACACCTCTGCAGTTTCACGAGAAACCACTGAGATTTTGTATAACAGGATTGGGTAGCAGCAGGGTTCGTTTTGGTTAACGATAAGCTGTCAAGTGGAATATTTGAAAATTAGTACCGATATCCGATTTGAACCGATTTAAACCAACAGTAAGGATGCTATTGGGGCCACTCACAAAATGTGATTGTGGTTTTTTATTGGGAATGCAAAGTGATTTTTTAATAATGCTGAAAAGCCGATTTTAGGATGCTATTGAGGACACTCACAAAGTGTGATGGTGGTTTTAATTAGGAAACTAGACAATGTTTAATAATGCTGGAAAGCCATTTGGGACCGCTTTAAACCAACAGTAAGGATGCTATTGGGGCCACTCACAAAATGTGATTGTGGCTTTTTATTGAGAATACAAAGTTGTTTTCTAATAATGCTGAAAAGCCGATTTTGACCGGTTTAAACCAACAGTAGGAATGCTATCGGGGCCACTCACAGAGTGTGATAGTGGTATTTCATTTGGAAAACATTCATTTCATCTCAACGCCTGAGAGCCTTGGACCGATCTACACCAGCAGTACGGATGCCGCTGTAGTCACTTATTAAATCAGTGGTTTATTTGTTCCAAGATAGGGTGGACCGATGAGCACGGCGAACGAATAATTTGGATTACAATTAATTATGTACTCACCACCGACCCATCTTACCCGGCAAACCACAACTTTTTATACTCACTTGATCACTCGCGCAACGAACAACAGGCAACCGAAACAATAGACAAAACGCTACGCCTGATAACAAAATATTGCGGAACGAAGTGTCGCAAACCTATTAAAAATATTTTTTTAATATAGATACAATGAGTAGCAATTACCTGTCTTGTTCCATGTCTCTGAGAGCACTTACTATCTCACGAGTTGCCTGTACCCAACTCCGCAGGCGTTCGTCCGGTTTCTCACTGAAACCGCATCACATAATGACATCAAAATTTTTCCGCAAACAAAAATAAAGGAACACTCTTTATGTACCAAGCGGCTTGTTCAGATCGAGAGCGCACACAGAAAAAAAAATAGATATCGAGCTATGCCCGATAGTAAAAGCAGCTCGCAACAACGCATCGAACACGCACTCACGCCACCAAAACAATAAATGACCGAAACAATAGATAACGCGCTCAGCTTGATAACAAAGCTGACATCATGGTGATACGACGCATATGGTGAACTAATTATATAGGTCGTAATTAACTAGCTAATTAATAATGACCCAAACCACTCGATCACAGTAAAATCACAATCATATCTCACTATTTTCATTAGGAAAACAAAGTAATTTTTAATATGGTGATTCGGCGACTATGGAGAACCAATAGTACGGGTCAAAACCAACCACAAAATCAATCACGATCTACAACCACAGCAACTAAATATATCACCTCACCGCTACTTTATTGTTCTATTTTTTTCGCTCACTCGAAAAATCGCGCCGCTGAACAATAAATAATGCGCTTTGCCTGATAATAGAAAAGTGCGCAACAAAGAATCGACACAACCGTTCACAGCCGATGCGCAAAGAAGACTCCTCTCTTCCTTTGATTTCAACTTGATTTTCAAATTTGTTTAAAAAGAAACATAGTCCCAATCTGACTGCAAAATTGTTATATTGTTATATTAACGATTGAATTCACAGTTATTCATGTTGAAATACTTCTTTTCGACGATAAATTCACAAATCTTTCCCGGATTGGTACGTCTTTGTAAAATTTCTTCGATATGTCCATTCGACTAAATGTCATTTGCAAAAAAATCCATTCGAATATCGAGGTCTGTATCCATAGTAATCCATGCACCTTAAAACTTACGTTTAACACAAATGTTGCATTATATTTCGGGTTTAGTTATTTGTTACTGATTCATGGGAATCGTTTTAACAATTCACGAAGTCAAAACATAATTATTCGGTATTTGCGTAAAATTTTCGAACTTGGCGCTGATTCCATGTTTATTTATAGAAGGCTTCCGTTTCATCAGAGCCCAGTTTCTCGATTGGACGTAACTCTTGATAATTTAGTGGATTTGTGGTTTTTGGTACAATGTACACTTGCTTTGTTTCGTCCCACTAAATCACAGTTCAAGTATAAAGGCATGATGCCAAATGGAGCCAGAACAAACGTTTTTGTTTGTGGTTTTTGATAAAGGGTAGCAATAGTTTCT
>JASCZW010017690.1:0-16677 GCA_034211315.2 Aedes japonicus | reverse complement strand
GATTTCCTATTTGAAGCTGCGCGCTTTGAAGAAGTTCAATTCGATTACTGAACAATATCCGAACTTCTTTGAAAGCGGTGAGGAACAAGCCATTAAAAATGATTTTGGTGAGGTGAGGATGGTAGACTTCTGCAAGGACAACGAAGTTGAAGAATCAGAAGACCTTGCAACTTGTTGAAGAAAACGTCTATATTTCAAACGAGCAGATTGGAAACTATCTTTTCACTTGCTCAGCAAGTTCATTGTGAACTTTTTACTTATTCCGCATACTTTTGTAGAAGAGGAGCGAGTTCTCTCGTAATACAGGAAAAAGGGAATTTAGCAGCTAATAAATATTACAACTAAATTCTAAATTCAACAAATAAATGTACACACATCATAACAATGATTGATTGTGAATTCCGTTTCGATTTTGTTCACCAATCCTGGAACTTTTAGTAATCAAAATAAAAACACCTCTTCATTCATTATCATGTCAATACTGGCCTGTCAGAAGTGTTTAAGTGCAATGATCGATTTCCTCAGAGAACATGAATCCCTCGAATACTGTTCTGTTTTCCTTTTACAACACAAAATTTGATGTAAAGATTTTACCAAGATTTTTTGCAGTTAAACACAGATAAAAAAGATTTTTTAGCAAAAATTAAAGATGGGAACGAAAAATAATGTGGCAACCCTGCACACTCACGGTGGCGATGTAGCTTGGTTTGTTTACCTCAAGATCACTATGAATGAAGCCGGCGCTGATGGTTGAAGCGATGCGGACGATTGACGAAATTATCGAAGCTGGACGAGGCTTGGAATTTTTCGGATTGCAGAGTGAGAAGACAAGCAGCAGCAGATAAACTATATTGTTTTGCTTGGTACAAGAAAATACAGGTGAGTTCGTTTTTCAATCGAAATGGTGCTGGGTGGAATTGATGTTCGCGATGTTGTTGTTTATTACGGCAGACGGCACTCACCACAGAGCTGTGATTACAGGTTAACTAAGGCTAATTTAACCCTTAAAGGTGCAGGACGGACTTATTATTTTGAAAACGCTATATCTCAACGATGCCTTAACCTTTTCAGGTCAAACTTTCACTCAAATCAAGGGGAATGGTTGTTCTGGTGTCGAAAACGATGCGCACTGGGACTATAAATCATTGAAGATATCCATACAATGTTAGGGACTATCACATAAGTCTTGGTTGAACTAATGGCAATGAACTATCTGAATTCCAGCACAATTTGGAGAACCTAGAACATCTTTTATGAACGTAAATATATTACAATCTCTTTGTATGGCTTTTTTGAGTCTGCTTGGGTATGCTGCGTTGCTAAGGACAGTAGCCCAGTCATGGTTGATCTAGTAGAATCATTTGACCTGAACTCCAGCATACTTTGGAGAGACTTGAACGATTTAAAGAGTGGAAATGGATGGCAGATAATAATTTCACTCTTTTTGAACATTGTTGAACATGTTTCATGCATGTAGGTCATAGAGATATCGTCCATGATCAACATTCCAGGAGTGTTTGGACGACCTAGAACATCCCGAAAAAGATGTATATACCCTACTGTATACTTTACATGTTCCATTTGTGTTAAAAACTTACTAAAAACCATAAAACTGTTTATAAAAAAAAGTGAAAACCCAAAACAATTTCAATATCATGATGAATAATACCCTCAGAGCCACCTAGTTTCAGCCACGAAAAGAAGGGAGGATGAGTTAGAGGGGGGTACATATATTCATAATTTAGAACAATTATTCCCCTTGATTTGAATGAAAGTTTGACCTGAAAAAGTTAAGGCATCGTTGAGATATAGCGTTTTCAAAATGATAAGTCCGTCCTGCACCTTTAAGGGTTAAAAGTAAATTACGATAAATGCTATTTTTTTGTAACAAATCTCTCTCTTTTGGGGCATATTATCAGTGATAAAGGGCTGATGCCTTTTGCCGACGAAATTTCGACAATTGAAAAAGCCAAGGCTCCTCAAAACGAGTCAGATTTAAGACCATTTCTAGGGATGATAAATTATTATCAAAAATTTATACCACGCTTATTGTCAAAATTGTTTCATTTGTATAACCTGTTCAAGAACAATGTAAAGTATACTTGGGATGAGAATTGCCAAAGAGCTTTTGAAGAGGGCAAAAGCTTACGAACTAGAAATTAGAAGAAAAATTAGTAAAAAAGACGATCTCTCCCTAATTCTCCAAGAAATCAACAATCTCCACAAAGACATTAAGTTCACTCATGAAATAGAAAAGGATGGAAAACTTGCATTTCTCGCCCTTCTAGTAGTGAGAGAATCATTGCCACCATCTCCTTTAGAGTTTGAAATCTTCAGAAAACCCACAAACACCCAAAGAGTCATCCCATACACTTCAAACCACTCTTTTCAGCACAAAATGGCCACTTTCCACCCTGTTGACCCTTCCTTTCAACAAAACTGGAAAAGCCAAAGAATTAACATATATATTCGAAACTACCAGACTCAATGGGTATGAAAAAAAAGTGAGGTAGATATTAAGTACACTTGTTTTTGACTCAGGATAGATATAAACAAAATAACAATAAGATAGGTATAAACAACATTATGATAGGTAAACGTTTTGTATTTAGAAAATAGTATATATACGGCAGGTGACGAAGGTTTTCTGTAAGTCGAGTTATTAGTACGAGACACTGAAGAAGTCTGCACATTGTAGATGAAATACGCGTATCTGTCGAAGATAAGCCAAGGTAGTTGGAATTAAATGGAGATTACTAATTTTTCTTTTAATTTCTAGTTACAGGTATTCCACTAAACAGCTCAAACCCTCTAGGATTCAAAAGCTTACTAGTTAATGCGAGTCTTTAGGAATTTTATTACCCAAAAAAACCAATAGTAGTTATTTCGGATGCGTCTAGCGATGGTTTTGGGGGTCTGATGGCACATGATGTAAACGGTATGGAAAACACCTGTTTGTTTCACATCTTTCTCATTAAATTCAGCACAAAGAAAGTATCCAATTCTACATTTAGAAGCTCTGGCTCTAGTGTGCACTATAATAAAAAATCATAAGTACCTTTATTCGCCCTAATGACAAAAAAAACCCTAGAAAGGACCTTTTGAACCCCAAGCAACAGCATTTATCCATACAAAAGCCATATGAATAGAACTCAGTGAAATCTAGCGGGAAAATCTCGGGGCGCTCAAAGGACGCGATTGATGATATGATGTCTGGGGATATGATTTCTAGGGGTTTTTTTCACAAGGGCGAATCTGCAATTGAGAGACTCTCTTTGAATACTTTCTCTTTCATTCATATTCCATTCAGCGTTACGTTTTTCATTCAACTATTTGTAGAGTATGGTAGCCAGCACTGTTGTGTTTCTATCTGTTCTAAGGAATCCCTCAAAAGATTTATAAGGGCGCTGTTATAAAAGAAAAGGGAGTGAGAGAGGAGAGAGCCTCTCATTGTTAGATTCGCCCTTTTGAAAAAAAATCCTAGATTTAATATGAGACCGAAACAACATGCGAGATGGGTTAAAGCAACCTTCATTAAAAGATATTCTAAACATACCTTGCAGATACTTGTTGGAAACGTGGAAGTCATGGCTCATCGTAATCAAGTAAGTGTCTATAAGGAGAGCCAGATCTGGGATCTTCCGAACGTTGTAGTAAGACAGAGTGTCCTAAACGAAACTATCGACCACGGACTAGAAGGTGATACGGTGAATGATGCAAGGGATCATGGTGAATGTGACAGGACGGAAGCATAACCGGCTCCCAAGTGTGATACGCAAGAAGAAAAGTGAACAGAGATAATGAATTTTACTATGATTTTTGAAAGTTTCGATTATTTTGATGAAATTTTTTTATACCAATTCTAAGTTTATGTTGACTAAGGTCAATTTCAAGGTTGTTACATTTTCGGAACTAAACGGGAGAGGAGTTGTTGTATATGTAGCGCACCCTGCGCATTCGAAATCCAGCAATCATTAAGCGTCGCTGTCAAATCTTCGAACATCTTCGTGCGATGTTTACCAATGGATTGGTGACCTGAATGCACGAGATTAAATAAACGAGCAGTCTGTTTGGTGACACCAAAGTAAACAGTGTTAATTTATTTTATTACTAGCTGATCCCGGTGCGAGCGTTGCTACGCCTGCAACTAAATGCAAACATTACATAGAACTGACGCTTTTTGTTTTTAATCTGTTTATTTTTGAGTAATAAGGAGTTCAAACTTCTATCAGAACATTCTTCTTACCCAGAGAATACACAGTTTGTGGCTTAGTTACCTGGATAATTCTCAGGATTGGTTGAAATTTGTGTTTGAATTCACCATAGAAACATTTCTTGCATTCAAAAAACCCCGCATACCATTTTTGATTCCAATTGCTTGATTAGTTCTCAAGCTATGCAGAAATTTGTGTTTCATTTGTATGCGAGCCGGAAGGGGGAAGTGGTATCAAACAATCATAAGAACCTTCCCCAGCCCCAAAAATCCCTGCACACATATTTTCACTCCGATCGGTCAGACAGACAGTCAGATAGACAGTCAGACAGAAATCCATTTTAATATAAATAAAAATCCTGTTTCCAATAACCCCTACATGCCAAATGTGGTTTAATTTACTTGAATAGTTCTCGAGTTATGCAGACAATTGCGTTTCATTTGTATGAGAGCCCCTTCTCCATTCAGAGGGCAACAAAGGGGTCTCAAAACACCATAGGAATATGTCTCTTCTTCAAAAAAATCCACATGCCAAATTTGATTCCATTTGCTTTATTAGTTCTCGAGTTATGCAGAAATTTGTGTTTCATTTGCATGGGATCCCCCCTCATCTAGAGAGGGCGGAGGGCTCTCGAACTATCATAAGATGCTTTCCCTGACTCAAAAACCACATGAATACAAATTAGTTATTTGCAATATTAGTTCTCATGTTTGGTTGAAATTGTGTTTCATTTGTATGAGACCCCCTTTTAAGAGGGAGGAGGGGCTTTGAACCACCATAAAAACATTTCATGCCTTAAAAAACTCGTTAATTCCAAATTTGGTTCCATTTGCTTGATTATTTCTCGAGTTTTGCAGAAATTTAGGTTCCATTTGTTTGAGAGCACCCCCTCCCCCCTTCCTTCTTATATGACGGAAGAGTCTCAAATCACCATAGAAACATTTCCCCACTTCAAAAACTTCCACATGCGAAATTTGGTTCCATTTCTCTTATTAGTTCTCGAGTTATGCAAGGATTTACGTTTCATTTGAATAGGTTCCCCCCCCTTTCTGAATGGGGAGGGGTCTCAAATCAACATAGAATATTTTTTTGTCTTCAAAAACCACGACATACTAAATTTGCTTCCATTTGCTTGATTAGTTCTCGAGTCATGCAGAATAGTGTATTTCATTTGTATCGGAGCCCCCCCCCCCCCCCCTCTAGGATGGAAGGGGTCTCAAACCAACATAGAAACATTTTTTGTCTTAAAAAAACACCACATGCTAAATTTCGTTCCGTTTGCTTGATTAGTTCCCGTGTTATGCTGAATATTGTGTTTTATTTGTATGGGAGCCCCCCCTTTTATGATGGGGAAGGTTCTCAAGCTACCATAAAAACCTTTTTTGCCTTCAAAAACTTACACATGCTGAATTTGGTTTCTTTTGCTTGATTAGTTCTCGAGTTGTGTAGAAATGTGTTTCATTTGTATCGGAGCCCCCCTTTCTAGTGAAGGGAGGGGTCTCAAACTATCATAAGATTATTCTCCGGCCCCAAAAATCTCTGCATACAAAATTTCACGCCGATCGATTTTTCCGCTCGCGAGTTAAATCGTGACAAAGGAAACCCCAACTCATTTTTATTTATATAGATCGTCTTGCTATTGCATACAAATGAAATATTAAAAAGGAAGATACAAAAATAATATAAGCCGGCGTCGGTGATGTTGTGGTAAGCGTGACTGCTACTGGCACCCCAGTGGGTCTGGGTTCAATCCCAGTCGACGTCGGTGGTTTTTCTGAGGCGAAAAAATCTTGGTCACGTCTTCCTTCGGAAGGGAAGTAAAGCCGTTGGTCCCGGTTCATAGTCATGAGTCGTTAGGTAGGGTCCAGGAGGTGAAGTTGTCTCCCTGACGTCGGTGATTGTCACCATGTGAGGAAAATAGGCCGACGGAAAATAAATCAACAAAACAAAATAATAATATGAGAATTGAAAAACGTGAATTCAACCACCTATGGTGAGCTCTGACCCATCTTACGTATTTTTTTAAATAATAGCTTAATGTCGTATTCAGTATAGAAAAAGCGGTTATGGGCATTTGATGTCGCCAGCACCACGCTTATTTTTGAATTCTGATGTTATTTGAGGTGTCACATGAAATGTTTTGGATCAAGTATAAAACTGGCCATTTCCTCGAAGGACGTGACCAATCTGGTTCTACACAGATAAAAAGAAACACTGAATTTTCTGCGTTATCTAATGCACATAAAGGGAATGATAGATTTAGCAGAAAATAATGGGATATGTTATGTAAATTTAAGCCAGATAACGCCTGAATCAAGCTTGTTGTATGAAAGATTGCAAACAATATCGTTGTTTACGCTCCTTTGGCCTGGAACTACACGAGTGGAAATTTTACACGCTTGTTAAAATTAATTATTTTTTTCTGTGTAGGCACTTGATGTACCTACCATTATTGTGTTGAGTTTTAAATTGTATTAAAATTTGAGGTGTAGCATGATAGGTTTCGGTCTGTGTCAAAAACTGGACACTTCATAGGGGGTGCCCGGATGATGTCCAGATGTGGTCAATGTGGTTCAGAACACTTAATACAACCTGTTGAGGTGCGTCATCGTCGTCCCCTCACAAACTACAACCCTGTGTAGATCCCGAATAGATGCCCATTATCTTCACAAGCCATCACTTCCTAAGCCGAGAGCCGTGAGCGATAATATCAGGGAGATCATGAGAGCCATCGATGACGTCAGCTACCTTACGATGGCAGTGGTGATTATGCCGATCGGAGACAACGGAGTAATGAGAGGTGAGGATGAGAGGCCGGATCTCATTCTCATTATCCACGATATCCACGAACATCGATCGCCGGTGTGACGGCGATCAACATCATCATATCGCACCAGTTCCAACTCGACCCGTACTCTAATCGCCAGCACGTCGGTGAAGGGCTTCGCATGGCCCACGTTTTTAAATTGTTCAGAATAGTTTTAATGTTAGGATTAAGAATAAAATAAATGTGCAACGTGTAATTTGTGTTTTCCTGTAAATATAATGTTTGTCCGCGAGTGTGTTAGTAATTTAAAGGAGGAATGACCCACTAATTTTCTGGGAAGAAACAACCCTACAACCCATCAACCAACCAACCCGGTCGAGTGTTGAGGAGCCACACAGGATCGAAGGAATAAAGGATCGGTTCCGCAACACAACCTCTTTTGCACTTATTTTGGATTTCATATATGATTTGAGGTGAGGCCAGTGTTTTCCTAGGCACTTAGTATGACTACCATTGATCTTGATATCGAATCCTCATGTGATTTGCGGCGTCGCATGACAGATTTGAAACGTTTTAGATAATATCTTCAAAAGTTACCCATACCCATCGGAACTTGTTCCGGCCATAACTCTGGAACCAGTTCACCGATTTCGAAAACATGCAATGGGACTATAGTACCTTCATAAACAATCGACACGCATATTCTATCCGGGGCACTGGTAGATGACACATTTATGAACCTGTCACTTTCTAAGCACGACCTGCCCGGAACATGAGATTTTTTCTGAGAATTACAATGAGTGAAAATCAATTCATTGGTTCCAAAGCAACCAACATCACTATTTCCCCCTGGCTTCCATTTCCCAGGCTCCTCACAGGAACAGGTCCTCAATTCTAATTTCCATACCAGCATCATCGATCAATCACCCCGAAGCACCTCTCACTTATCGCGCAAGCACCATCGTCATCGGCGAAAACCCCTTCCGCCGAAAGTTCCGTTCCCACGAGCACTTCTCTTCCGTGTCCAATAGTCGAACATTTTGTATGCAAACAGGATTAATCACTGGAACAATATTTGCATAAACTCCTGGCTGCTGCAGCGACTCCGAAGAGCAACAACATTTTACGCAAAACAAAACGTAACCACTTTTCGGTCTCTTGAACGTGAGCCCCCCTCCCCTCCTCGGCTAAAAAGCAGCCAGTCATTAACAATCTCGTTTTTTCGCAGTCAACCCTTTCCTCCCGGAGCGTCCCGAAAATCGACGACCGACCGACAGACCCGACCGGCAAGGGATGATGACTTTTTAATACACGATCATCAATCATCTCATCTTTCCAAACACCCAACCGAACGGATTCGGGTGAATCGGAAAATCAACTCACTTACAAACAAGAGATGAAAAAAATCAAACAAAACAAAGAATCCCAGCTCAGACGAAAATGTTGGTTGTATGAATTTTAAAAACCCGTGAAAGGGTTGAACCTCCAGTCGGTGCCAAGTCGCCGGTCCTCCGGTCCTCTTGTTGGTTGGGTGGTAATGAAATTTAAATATTTGGAAAATTTGCATAAAAATCAAGGCTGTTAATATGCAAACATATTCATTCTGCTGTTTCATTCCGGTTTGCCTCGTCGCGGAGATGCTGGTGCCTCGGCGGCTGGTGGCCAACGTCGGAGGGAACAAAAAACTAGAGGCGTCATTGGTGACGCTTCATTTAACCCTTTTTCTCACTTATGCAAGGAAGGATCCGTTCTTCTTTTTTTGTCTCCTGTCGGTCGATTGCTGCGTCTTTTGTTGTGACGAAGGTAGAAAGAAGAACGAACGGGAGGGATGCCCCTATATCTGGCGTTGGGTTGGTAGATTATTTTCTCATTTATGGTGGTTGGCGATTGAGTCAAGTTAATGGGCGAAAATTGGAGGTTTTCCATCCGGAAGGGTGCTGGAGATAAGAAATTCTAAGTTGGTTTTCAGCATTCTCTTCTTAGTATCCGTACTGAAAAATGTTGCAAGGCGAAAGTGTTCAGTTTGCAGAGCCATCATTTGACTCCAATACACCACATCATACTTAAACTCTAGTAGACTGCTCACTAGGCTGATGCAAATTTCAAAATGTTTGCTCCCCTAAGCTTAATCGACGCCAATTTGGGTCCTGACAGTCCCCAAACAATTTGAACACATTTGGTTTTAATTTGGCTTTGCACACGCTATTCAAAGTTTGTATGGGAATTAGTATGAAGAACCTCAAACTTACATTTCCAGATCCCTAAAATCTTGATATTATGTCCTTAAACCAAATCTAATACACATTCATATAGTGTAAGTAGTCAACTTTCAAAATGCCGAAGATACCTGACATGTAAATTTTATACAAAAATAGTTATTCAATAAAACATAAAATACAAACTCTAAGTATGATGTTTTATTCCTATTTTTGTTTTCTTTTTATTTTATAGATCTTATATATTTCATATTTATATATTTTATATTTATTATTATATATATTTTATATATTATATAGTTATTTATTTTAATATATATTATATATTTTTTATTTCTCATTATTTTATTTGTTAAATAACTATTTTTGTTTAAAATTTACATGTGTCAGGTATCTTCGGCATTTTGATAGTTGGCAACTTACACTATATGAATCTTAATTAGATTTGGTTTAAGGACATAATATCAAGATGTTGAGGATCTGGAAATGTAAGTTTGAGATTCTTCATACTAATTCCCATACAAACTTCGAATAGCGTGTGCAAAGCCAAATTAAAACCAAATGTGTTCAAATTTTTTGGGGACTCGTCCAGGACCCAAATCGGCGTCGATTAAGCATACGGGACCAAACATTTCAGAAATTTGCATCAGCCTACTGCTCACAATCAATTGTTCCAAGCAAATTGTTGGCTTTATTTTCGGCCCCAGGTTATGATTCAATTTTCTGCGTATTAACGAAAAATTAAAAAGAAAATCTTCCGAAAAATTTCAAGACAATTTTGAGTGAAGTGATTCAATATTCTGCACACAATATTAAAAGATTGTAAGGCTCGGCCGTGTGGGTTTCAAAATTGAACGAGGGATTTCATGAGAGTCGAATTTACCAATTTGAGGTGAGAATTTATGGGTACAATTGGGGTATGGTTATGTTTGTAACGGGTTCAAGATAAGATTGAAGTGCATGACAAAGTAAGGAGTGTATCGAATATAAGCTATCCACATACATTTGAAATGTACGCGTGTATTTGTGCTGGTTTTTTATGCTCTGAACACTGCATGCTGTGCGTTTGACTGTCAGCTTTCTTTTGTTTACTTGTTTGTACAGTTCAAATTCTGCGTTTTCAAAATGTCGCGTATTGAAAAGGAAGTGAAAATTAAGGTTCTGGACACATGGCTAAGTGAGAAGGGTATTACTATGTGAAAATTGGCGAAGCGGAATTCATCATGCGAGTGTTAAAACCATCATTAATAAGTTTGGGGAACACTATTCTTTGGATGAGCTACCAGGAAGAGGCAGAAAACCCGGTTCTTCCAACCCGAAACTGGAGCAGAAAGTGGTATCTCTAATCATGAAGAACAAATCAATGTCAATACGTGATTTGGCCAAAAAAGCAGGAACGAGTGTCGGAATGATCCAGCGTATCAAGAGGCGAAACCACCTGAAGACCTACAAGAAGCAGAAAATCTCAAAACAAAGTGCAGAACAGAAGAAACGAGCAGCAACAAGGGCCCGGAAATTGTATTCGCGTCTTTTGCAGCGTCCGGATGCATGCGTTTTGATGGACGATGAGACCTATGTAAAGGAGGACTCAAAAACCCTTCCAGGTCCACAATACTTTACTGCCGTCGTTGGGGAGGATGTGAGCGATGCGGACAGGTCGATTCAAGTGGAGAAATTCGGTCGAAAGGTACTGGTATGGCAAGCAATATGTTCCTGTGGTTTGAAGTCAACCATTTTTTACACTACCGGAATTATAAATGCGGAAATCTATCGATCTGAGTGTCTCCAGAAGTGATTGTTGCCTTTATATAAGAAGCATAGTACACCTCCACTGTTTTGGCCGGATTTAGCGTCGGCTCACTATGCCAAAACCACTCTCAATTGGCTTGCGGAAAAGGGTATAGATTTCGTTGAGAAAAATATCAATCCACCAAATTGCCCTCAGCTTCGACCCATCGAACGTTACTGGGCAATCGTGAAGAGGGTCTTCAAGAAGACTGGTAAGGCAGCTGGGAACATGCAGGATTTCAAAAAAATTTGGGCTCAAGCGTCCAAAAAATGCGATGCAACACTTGTCCGGAACTTGATGAAGAGCATTCGATCCAAAGTTCGAAAATTCGTGAAGGAATAACTTAAATTTCATTCGGTCTTCATTATGTTCAAGTTTAACCTCGTACCATAGAGGATCAATTTTTTGTATGAATAAAATATCGGTTTTCAACATAATTTGAAAGAAAATTTGTGGATAGCTTATTTTCGATACACTCCTTAGTCGACTAAAGGGTGTTCTGATCAAAATTTGGTCAAACAGTAATGCGTGTGAGTCGATCAAAGTTTGTATTAATAAGTCAAATTCTTTTTCTTTTCAAGTTCAGTTAATACAGAATACAGGAGAAATATTTAGCCAATGTTTCTTTTTACCGAATGCCGAATTGCCGGGTCTTTCGTTTAACACCTGCCATAAGATTTTGTACAGTCTCGTTGTCCACATTAATCGCCGCAGAACGCCAGTTTGCCTTGACCTGTTTCTCGTTCACAACAGCTTTTTGAGTCTTCTTTAAGTTCCGCTTGGCGATGGCCCAATATTGTTCGATAGAGTGGAGCTTGGATGTGAGGATTCTTGTCTTTGGGCACCACTTGAACGTTGTTGGCAGCATACCACTCCATGGCTTTTTTCCGTAATGGCAAGATGCCAAATCCGGCCAAAATAGAACGGAACAATTCTGTCGCTTCAAGAAAGGCAGTAGACGTTTTTGTAGGCACTCGTTCAGACAAATTTCCTGGTTGACGGTTCCGGTCACAATGTAAACGATGCTTTTCAAGGTACAGGTACAGATGGCCTACTACATCAGATATTTCTTCGCGAACTTTGACAGTTTTATGTGCTTGAAAATGTCTGCCACCTTTTCCCGGTTGCCGTATAAAATTCCTGTCCAGGAAGCTGTACAAAGTCTGCCTTGACGTGAGTTTCATTGTCCAGTACCACGCAATCAAACTACGTCAGCATCGTCGTGTACAACTTTCACGATCGTGCTTTGGCCGACGTGTTTTGTTTATCTTGACCATTTTCTTGTAAGTCGACAGTTCAGCTCATTTTGAGGCTCTATCCACGGTTGAAGGCGCCACTCCCAACTTCTTTGTGACATTTTGTACGGCGAGGTTGGGGTTCCGCTCGAAACAGCGGGCAACTATTTTTGCCGTCGCTGTGACCAGCTTTCGATTTCCTCCCGATCCAGCTTTCCTGGCTGTCGACAAACGTTCACCGAACACTTTTACAGTTGATTTAGCCGCATTCAACAATTTCGCCAACTTGGCGTTACAGTAGTTTGGATTTTCGCCATGTACGTGCAAAATTTTGAAGTTTTGCTTCTCTTCCTTCGACGACATTTTGATAACTGAAGTGCTAATCTCAAATTCAAAATAGAGGCATGATGCTTCACGCACACATCTTCAAAATGAGGGGTGTGTAAAATTTTTGAATGCATGATGAAAGGAAATGCGTCAAGTTTAAGTCGACCAAATTTTGATCGAAACACCCTCTAAGCTGATTTTCCAGAATCTGTAGTTCGAGCTCAAGACGTTGCTCGTTAGCAATTTGCCGATAATTCCTCAACATTCTTCTTCGAATGGTCGTCGTGCTCCTGCTCCGAGTGTTGCGGCATCTAAATGTATT
The DNA here is from genome assembly GCA_034211315.2 of Aedes japonicus. Classification (NCBI taxonomy): domain Eukaryota; kingdom Metazoa; phylum Arthropoda; class Insecta; order Diptera; family Culicidae; genus Aedes; species Aedes japonicus. The sequence continues at coordinate 3,807 of JASCZW010017690.1, read as the reverse complement.
GTTTTTCGGGATATCGATCGGTTCAAGCAGGCGCTCATCATTTGTCCGTACAAAAGTTGCATTATCTTGGGGTGGTTCCTCAAGGTTGGTGCCAATTTGGAAACGAGTTCCGAAATCGGTTTGTGGATGGAAATTGATTTGTGAGCAATACGATAATCCAAATATCTTACGGAAGCATCAGCATGCTGCTTTTTACGTTTTGGGACTTGAAAAGGCTTTGTCGTCGTCTTCATACTTTTTGACTGGTCAGCGAATTCGATCATAATGTAGGTATTTTTGGAAAAGCTGGAAAACCCCACCTAATTTGGAGGAAACCTTATTTGTGGAACACGGTTCTTGTTGAAGAAAAGGCTTGATGCAGGTCAAGGAGTATTACAATTCTTGTCAAGAGGGAGATCGTCCAAACCTATCAGGAATTGGTAGCTTTCGTAAGGAAAACATCCCGAGCACAGCAGCCTGGAAAGCTGCTGAAGGGTTGTCTGTAAGGCCTGTTATCCGATCTCTGAAAAATCTTCTAGCTGAGGGCTTTTCGGGGCTGAAGTGTTTTCGAATAGTGTCATGGACAACTGTGGGCCGTTGAGCGCGCTTTCTTGAGTTTGAAGCGGTGAAAACGTGACATTTTACGTTGCCGTTTTCGTTTATATTGTAGTGAAGGCGGTACACCTTGAAGTCAAGTTTGTAAAGGGTGTACTCGTTTACTTTGAAGTAAAGGGTGTACTCGATAAAAATGACTCACACATACTTACGTATCAAAATAGAACCGATTATCGGATTTTCTTGAAATTTTCAGATAGTGAAACACTACTAATAAGTTATGTTCTACAAAATTTGTTTTATTCAATTTCATCTCTCATACCCACCTTTTCTTTTCACTCTACCCATCAATCGATTTTTCCAGTGTTTTTGTTGTTTTACCCAAATTTTCTTCAATATCAGCTCTGTTTTAATAGTTTTGAGATAAATAGGAATAAGAAGAAAGATTAGTATTTTCCATTTAATTCCAACTACCTTTATTGCTTGTTTTGCAGGTACGCGTATTCTACACAATCGTAACTACAGTTCGTAACTACAAGTTCGAAAAACCTAGGGACGAGTACCAGGTCCCTGCGGAACACCGGCAGAAACCTCCTGGGCATCGGAAACTGCACCATGCAGTGTTAAACCCAGAATGTTCTGTTAAAAAGGTAGTTCTATCCATCTTCACCAGAAAGACTGGAAGATTGTACCGATGCAGCTTGTACACCAGGCCATCATGCCAGACGTTGTAACACCCGGAGAGAAGGCTGATGGGTCGATAGCTCTTGTAGAAGGTAGAATCTTTCGCAGGTTTCCGGAAGGGTATGCCTTCAGCTGGCTTCCAACACGAGGTGAAGTAACTTAATCGTAGGCATTTGTTGAAAATTAATTCTACGATGCATCGTAGATTTGGGAGCTCAATGGCTTGAGTTCCAAATTTAGGATTTTTTCGAAACCTGGGGGCTTCATGTTCTTCGACATTTTGATATAGGTCGACAGTTCGTGAGCTGTGATTTCCAAATTCTCTGAAAAATCTTTGGGATATAGATGGATGTTATTTGCATGCTCGTTAACGGCAGCTTTGTGAGATCTGGTGATGTTCTGACCATGATTGTGTGAGCTGACAAACTGTCGACCTAGCTCAGCAGCCTTCTCAGCGGAAGTAATAAAACGGTCCTTAGAGTCATTGCTGTCCAATGAGATCAACGGTGGAATGGGCCTAGGCTTGGTTTTCATTTTTTTTTTTGGTTATTTTCCAGAACGGCTTTGCACAATCTGGGAGTAAGTGAATTTTGTTGGCAAAATTATTGTTTCTGAGATCCACCATTCTGGCCTTGATTATTTAGGTGGTGTTCGCGCCTGGTTACTGAATGCCAGTTGACGCAGGACCCAACCTCAGCAACCACTGGATAGTGGTCTGAGCTGAGTTCTTGGTACATGACCGGCTGGGTGATGTTGTTTTCCATGTTGGTGAGGAAGACGTCGATTGTTGAGTGTTCGGGTATTCGGACCCTCTGACGGTGTAATGGTTCTCTTCAAGGTCTTCCTTTAGGATATAGCCGTTCTTGTTTCGTCGTGCGTCTCCCCAGGTGTCGTGTTTTGCATTCAGGTCGTCGGCGATGATGAACTGTGCCCATGCCTCCGAGTAAGTTTGATGATATTTGTTTGTGGTTGCTTGTTTGGGACAATAGGCCGCAATGATAGTGATAGGGCCGACAGTGGATTCGACCTTGACCTTGATGTTGGTGCGTTGGGCGACGGTGACTCCCCAACAAATATCAGTGTCGAATAACCGTTTGTTCAAAAAACTTTAGAGAAGCTTTTCAGTTTCCTAGAAGAAAAAGCGGAACATCTTCTCCAAATTTGTTTGAAGAAACAGTTACTCAGCATCGACGTTTGTTGGTTGCTCTTCTGGCGGAATTGGTTCGATCAAGCCTGATCAGTCGGAAATCAGGGAGCAACACATTGATGTCAGGCTTGAGGTGGATCTCCGTGATAATTGTGATGTCAATGGCTCGTTCGTTAAGAAAGTCGATGAATTCGATATTTTTACCACTCCAGAAACTCAGAGAAACGTAATCATGGCTTGAATTTGTTCCGAATGGATTTGCAGGATCGCTTGATGATGGTGGCTTGGGTTAGAATTTCAACAACTTACTCCGTTGTTAGTATTGAATCACCGATAGCGCCGGATGCTGCACCAGAGTACGACAGTCCTGGAAGATTGCTTTGGAATGCACCTGATACAGTTCCCGGATAAAAATAACAATACAATTACAATACAATAATATAAAATAACATTAAAATCTATTTCCGAATCTTATTGTTTATGAATCAGATGCATAAAAAATGCATATTGTTATTACAATAGATTTACAATTCACTTTACATGCTAGGATTTTTAACAATTGAGAAACAATACAATTAATTGTAATTGACCTAAATTTGTTCGGAAAATAATGATTTTTTCTACAGTTAAGATACATAACAACCCCCCTTTTCTATTGTCGATGTCTCAATTTACATTAGATTCTATTGTGGTAACAATAACTCCTATTGTCATCTTATCGTTGTGAACAATACTTTTAATAGTACATACTATAGATTCTATTGTATGGTTACAATATATTCAATTGTAAATCTATGAGAATTTTTTATTCGGGTTGATCCCGATAGCTTCGAGATACGTCATGCCGACGCATTTTGTTGATATGCACCGGTTTGAGTCCATTGGATTTTAATTTTTCGGACAGTTCCTTCCTTGTAACCTTGCGAGCAGAGTTGAATTGTGCAACGCAGGCCTTTGTTGATGTAAAAGTACACCTTCTCCAAAAGGTCGTCTGGAAATCCCTTCAGGAATAGCGGTGACAGTTTCTCTTTCTTTTCTATTATTGGTGTATCACCGTTTTCCAGATCGACGAAGCGGTTGTTAGCCAAGAGCTTTATTGGTGAGAGCATATCATCGGGTGAGTTCAATCGGGAACATTTCCCAGTCGAGCTTGTGCCGACGTCCCCAAGCGGCGGCTTCCCCATACCGGGGTCGGACCGTGTATCAGATACAGTGCACCACGCACCAAAATGGAAGAGACATAACACCGAAAAACCTTTCAGAGAACGAGCGAAAAACACGACCGAACGTGTCGCTTGATCAAACCGGAATATAGCTGAGTAGCTCCTTTGCGTCCACAAAACACAGATTTACACTGTCTGCAAAACCGATCGGACTGGAAAGATGAAAAAGAAAGTAAAATCATGAAGTATAGGAAAACAAACATATGTAGTGAAGAGTAC
>JASCZW010017689.1:0-16670 GCA_034211315.2 Aedes japonicus | reverse complement strand
ACCAGCCTTGGTAAAACACCCGACCGTTTCTGCACGAGAGCAGAACTTGACTGCAAACACACCACTCGGTGGCTGAAATTCGCGCATTCGGTTTCGTGCTTACAGATGAAACTGCAACGCAATGCACGCGACACGAGTGTACAGGCTCGTGTATTGCTTCCTGACACCGGGTCTAATTTTTGGAAATATACTACGAGCCGAGTGGCTACGATCACCCGAAAGCTCTCAACATGCACTCGGTATGATACTGGTTGCCACGGATAGAGCAATGCTAGTTGGATGATTCTTAAAAATTTGATAATTAGCTTATTGGTTTGTTTTCTTGGCTATTGAGTGACGGGCGCATAAGTTGATTGAGTTTAACAAGCACAGCTCGGTTAGAAAGAAAATAAATAAACCACGCGTGTATTCTGCAATCGGTCACAATCGGAAACACTCGGCTGTGGTGTTTGCCGAAGCTATCAGTCACGGTGTCCAAAGCCAAACCACGAGAGCACTGACATTGCTGTTGTACCCACCGGTGTTGGGTGTTAGTCTTGGATGCACGGAGTCAAAGTGGCGAATATAATGCACGCGCTAGCGTGGTGGAAAGAAGCTCTGCGTGCAGTGTCGTGTTTGGACATGGCTGGTTATAACTCCCTGCATATGTTTATGGTGCTATTTTGTTTGTGGGAGCAAGCAGATCCCAGAGAAATACGCTAGAGGTCATTGTTTACAAATGTTACTTTCGACCTTTTGACTATTTTGTCTAGAACTTATCTTTCATGTGGTGGCGCATGTGTTTGAAGTTTCAGTTCGTTCAGTTTCAGAAGTAGAGTTCATTTCTGGCCTCACCTGTTACAGCCGTGTAGCCAGATCTTCTAAGGACATCTTCAACGGTGGTTCAAATCATGGTTTGGATTTATTTGTTTAGACCAAACGCAAAAAATCGCTGCATCGCTGGTGTTTGTAAATTTTGTTTAATACCGGATCTATTTTGCATCATTTCAGAACTTATATAAACTTCTAAGTTTATTACTGAACGCACTCTTTAAAAAAATTTAATTTAATGAACTTCGGAATATCTATGAAGATTGAGTCGAAATATCTATAATGAACGTGCCAGAAGTTTATTAAACTTCTCGGCAGTTGAATAAAATAATTGGAAGTTTCCAGATAATCATGAAGTTTGCTCGCTGTCTATCGAGAAGAGAAATGGTGGAACTTTAGAGAAGTTCATGGGATAGAAACAATTTTCTGGAAATGACGGGAACTTAGAAAATCGGATTTCGCTTCCCAGAAGTTGTTTTAACTTCCAGCAGGTACATATTCTGTGATAAAAAGCAGAATATCACACATATTTAAATAACTTACGAGAAATTGAAAAAAAAATCTTGGAAGCCGTTGAATTTCTGTGGAATAGTTTTTTTTTTTTATAATCATTTATTTGCACAGGCTCAATCGAATTAACTTTACAGAGCCAATCTGTGGAATAGTTAGCATTACCGAGATGTTGTTAAGCCGTACAAGAACTTTTTATGATCTCCAAGATTGTGAATAGATGGAAATTCTATGAAATTGATTAAAAAGTAGTTAGTTTCTTTATTCTCGTTTTGGTTGGGTTCGAAAAATTATCGAGTAGTAAGAAGTTTATGTTCTTCTTAAAAGTTAAATACCCTGAACTTTTGGGATGTTTTCGGAACGATTGGAAAGTTTCTCGATCACCTGGAAAGATCCCTGAAGTTCTAGGAAGCTCCCCAAATTTATGGAAAAATCCTTTGAATGTTTCCTAAACTTTTCGATTGCTCAAAACATCCAGTTTCCTGTTTATATGGGACGTTTTCTGAAATTCTGGAAAATTCCCCGATCTTGGGGGAAGTTTTCTGAAATTCTTGGAAGATCGCAGGACTACTGAAAAATTTCCTAAATTGCTGAATCCCCTGAGCATCCGGGAGTTTTTTCGAGCTTCTGGAAAGTTCCCTGAACTTCTGGTAAATTTTCTGAAGTTCTGGGACGTTCTCTGAAAGTTCGAGATGTTTGCTGACCTTGGAAAGTTTCCTGATCTTTGGGGGAGTTCCATGATCTTTGTGAGCATTTTCTGAAGTTTTGAGAAGTTTTTTGAATTCATGAGAAACCCTGAACTTCAAGGAAGTTTCTTGAACTCCTACATGTTCGCTGAACTTCTAAGAAGTTCTGTATATGTCTAGCAAGATTCATGAAATTCTAAGAAGTTCACTAAACCTCTAGAAAGATCTGCAACTGTTGAAAAGCTTCATGAATTTCTCGACTGTTCTCTATCGGAAGTATTCTAATTTTCTGGAAAGTTCCTTGAATTTTTGGGAAGTTCCCTGAACATCTTGTTTAGTTCTATGAACTTCTGAAAAATACCCAAAATACTCTGATAAGTTTTCTAGACTTCTGGAAGCCCCTTGAATTTCTGGATAGTTACCTGAACTTTTGTGAAGTAAATCTATCACTATCAGCACTATCTAACATCGTTTAAATGAGATGCATGCATTCACACACTCACCACCACTAAAACCAATCCATGGTAAAAAGTTTGCGAAAAAAATCCTCGGTCTCTGAAAAAAACAAAACTTCTGATCTCTGGATTTTGTATGGTTTAACAACAAGGAATACTACACCGGTGTGGGGAACGCAAAGTTGGTCTGGTTTAGCTGGTTCATTTTAAGTTTGCTGCTAAGCTGAACAATGAGATCGGTGGACCGAGTAAATGACAAAAACGCTACTCAAATCATTTTAAAAAGGTGTGAGTATGGTTCCTTTCTTATGACAAAAATTCCCGATGACTTTTGAAATTCCCGCCTTTTTCCCGCAAATTTCCCAATGATTTTGGATTCCTGCATTTTTCCCGCATTTCCCGATTTTCCCGAGTCTGTGGCCACCCTGCATAAACAAACCAAAAAATCGGGCTATCATTCTTGGTTAATTGACCAACTCGTTGATGGAGATGTGATGGGCTGAAGAGTTTCTTGTATTATAAATGTGAGAGGGCTGTAAGGAACTTGAACAACAAATTTGAGCAGACCTTAGAAGAGAAAATAATTTTCAGAATGTCTCAAGAGCAGCTGATCGTCCTCGTGTCAGATGAGCCATACAACTTGCGTACTATCGTAGCCGAGACAGGCATCTTAGGAGCCAAAGATCCTGCATCAGTTTCCCCAACAGCAATCGGCAAACACCCTATCATCACTGATCCTTCCGTTTGCTCCTATGTTGACATACGTAAACTTGTATGCTGAATCATAGCCATTAGAATGATGCTGAACTGCTTTTTATAATTTAAATAATCACTGACGCTCTTTGAAGGGGCTTCTATACTAAGGTGCTTTCCGTTTGACGCTCCTACAAAATTGGAAAATTGCCATTTTTCTTCAAAGTCAAGTGAATTTGACAGACACTCCTCTTCTTAATAACATACGAATTTTAAATAAACCTGTTATTTCAATATCATTTAATTTTTGCTGTTCTAAGAACCGGTACGTACGAATAGTTTGCAACCTCAAAGCAATGAATTTAACTGATTGCCCTGAACTCCTCAGAGGAACTTCCCTAACCTTCTCTGAAAAATATCCCTGAACTTCTCTGAAGATCTCTGAAGAACTTCCCCGAAGATCTCTGAAGAACTTCCCCGAAGTTCTCTGAAGGACTTCCCCGAAGTTGTCTGATGAATTTTACTGAAGTTCTCTGAAGAACTTCCCTGAATTTCAATGAAGAATTTCCCTGTAGTTCCTCTGAAGAACTTCCTGAAATTCCTCTGAAGAATTGACTAAGGTCTTATGGAGGCTTGGGAAATCTGGGTTGTAGGCCTAAAAACGATCAGCTTATAGAGCTTAAGAGTGCCTATACACAAGTGTAATCGATATCCGTTAAACCTCTCGATGAATGATTTTTATTTTCACAGAGAATCCGTTGTTTTATCGACTGATGTGTGACTAATATTCGATATATCTTTTCTTACCGAGTCACTATAATGCTGAAAGACAATTTTGATCATTCATTTCGTTTTTGTTGTCAACATTTTCTTTCTGGTGCGTTTATGATTTACTCAAGGTTGCTTCAAAGTTTTGTTGGTTTCTCGCAAACAATTTCTCCGTAAATTGCAATATTTGCAATCCAACGTAATTAATATGACCAGTGGAAACGCCAACACTGGAGCATAAATAATATGAAAACATGGATCGATAACTGATTTATTTGACCACGGAGGCTGTAGAGTATCCGATAATTGCTGCCAACCGTTGCCAACGTATCATAAGGTAAAACAACTGCAGTAGCAAGTAGCAATATTAATGACGGCGCACGGCGGGCTTCCAATTGGTATAACTATGTAGATATACAGGTTTAGTTTGCATTTCCGAATACCGACGGCGAATTAATAACCATTTGAGGTGTGCTTTGCCGCCATCAATGCCTGACTGTTATCAACAACATGGAAACGAAATACTACTCCTAACTATATGCAGGTTGACTTCGTTGGTTTGTCGGCTAACCAGTGTACAAATGAATAGCTGAAAGCTAGCAACGGTTCTGCATCCGAACGAGATTCGTTTCCTGAAGAATAGCCGGAATTTTTCATTGTACCACGATTCACCTACTCGTGCACAGAGAAACGTGCGGCGGCTCGATTCGTGAATGATTCAGGTCGAACCATAAATTTTGCACTAGTTTTGTCTCTCGGGGAAATTTATGGCATAATTTAATTTGAAGTGCAAGCCGCATTCTAATTGCGCCAAGTTTGCTTTCAAAATTCATTACGTTTTCACAGGAAAACTAGCGGCTGGCTTGGGAACATCGTGGCATCAATTATTAATTATCGAACCAAGCATTAAGCTAAAAGTATTTGGTCAGGATGATATCAGTGGGGAAAATCGATTGCGATTAGCGGGCAACATCAAACGTGAAACCGTCCACCAAACGAGGCCTATTTATCATAGGAAGACACCGAACATTAACTTTGACGTAACGAGAACAAGGCGATGGTTAATTAAAATAATAATTAGCATGTCTTAGAAGCCAGTTTCGAGGTCGAATTTGAATGAGCTGGAAGATGTGGTAACACCATTCATGGAGGGTAAAATTTATTCGTGGGATTAGGAAACCTTACAAACTTATGATGGTTTTAAAGTATGTGTTCTGCTTTACCTTGACCTAGATCTCTATTCCTGAACAGAAACCTATTGTTTGTATTAGTAATATTTTTGTAATTATTACTATTTTCAGCATCCTAGCATTTCGTTTGACCACTAATGCAAGATAGTAATCCCGTGCCTCCAGTTGTAAAAGAAATTCACTAAGCCAGACGACGCAACAAACTACAATGCAAAACAAGATTGATATCGATCGATCGGTACTAACTTTTGATGTCATTTTTATGTCAGCAATAAACGTATGTCGCCAAAGACATGAAAAAAAACTTTTCCGTTAACACATCTCCCGCGATTCATTAGCTACTCATTAAGCTCGGACATGCCATAACAAATCCGCTTTTAATGATTGATTTGCTTCCCTTTTGCATCGATAACTTAACTCCGCATAACGGGGTGGGTGGAAACGAAAACATCAAATGTCATTTCGATAGATTACAAGGCCATTCGCCCGAGCTCAGTTCGATTACTACATGATAAAGGAATGGAGCGAATAACGCGAACATGAATGAACAATGTGCAAATTTGCCGACCTGAGAGCTCGTAATGCGAACTAAATAATAGCTGATTAGCGCCTGGCCTTTGAATTAAGATATCTATACTAATGTATTTCACCCGGCGCTAAAATTAATCTATTCCATTTTCTCCATATTGCAGCTTCTACCGGCAATGTTTCACACAGCATCGGTCTGGTTAACATTGGCACTAGCAGTACAAAGGTAAGTAGCCTCCTAAATTATTCACTCACTTCCGAACAGGATTGGCTGCTGCTGCTGCTAGCTGTGCTCAGTTATAACGCTGTAAACAAGCCATTGACGTACACAATAGCAGCGAGCAGTGAAATTACCATTATCGTTCGACAAGAGCGACAGATGCCGAGTGAAGTGCCGTGCAGTTGAGATAAATTTGCTTTACTATAGTAGATATTGATTTTAATTTGAACAACGTAGATGAAGGATACCGATAAGCCGGTATCTACACTACCAGTTAAAAAAATAAGATATAGTTTTTCTCTGACTGTTTCTCCTTATTGTTTGTTGATTTGAAAATGAATGCTTATTTATTACAATAATTACATTACGACATGATGAAATATGATCAATCAAGTCAAGCAGTAGTCAAGATTTCCAGCGTGTAAAAAATCTTCTATAATTCTTCAGATTTCCTATTCATTTCCTAAAAAATATCCTTAAACTTATATCCAAATTGCCAAGCTCGTATATTGAAAAAATTATGTGACCTAATGTATAATTTTTTTTCTTTGTTAATGATGATGAGATCTATTGTAGCAAGGTAACTTTCCATAGCAGTGGAATAATCTAAAAAACGATTTGATCAGGATTCTATTGTTGTTTGTGATCATTAAGCATGAAGGGCCAAAAACGTTTAGCAGAGACACTTACGCGAAACCCGCGAATATAGGGAAGAGAATCTCCTTCCAAAAGCAAGTTCACACCCACAGCATTAGAATCGAGCCCTCGATTGACAGAATAAACCCAATAGCTGGGGTCGAAGAACTCGTCTCGTTCCGCGAAATGTTAACAAAAGGGAGGAGGCAGTCCCATGCTGTCTATCCAAATCGTTTCACTTGGGTGCCCTGATGGTCCCTCCCTCTCCCCGTTATATATTATGTCGTGGATATTCAGTATATTTTGTAGTGATCATTTGATTGCTTACGTTGTGTTAAAAAATTTGACTGAAAGTAAAATTGGTTAGGGTTTATACCGCTCTTTACTTATTGCTCTGTCTTGTCTCGATGTTACTGATATTGAAGGGTTGACTTTAGGATGACCATATGATATTGCTCGCGGTCATTGGATAGGAAAGAGAACAGAAAGAAAAAAGAATTAGTGATTGCATGAGAGAATCGTTCGACGGATGCATAGGAGAGATCATTTCCGTTGAGTTTTCGCTCGTTTACTCAATCCCATCATGTTTGGTTATAGAATACAAGAAACGTTTTACAACGTGCTTCATTTGGGAATATCAGGGCAATGATCCCCCATCGCATCTTTAAGTTATTATTACAAGATGTCCATTTGGGTCAGACACTTTTGAACGTAGATGGGGCAGCCGATTCACACATGAAATCTGGTGCGGCCAACTCGACAGAACGCGCCCATACTTCTTTCTAAACCGATGGGCAGGGGTATAATTTTTTCCTTTGTTCAGGACATAAACCACGGCGACCCTTGATTTGATATTTTCTAGTATATATCGTATCCTTTGTTTAGTGGATGTAGAGTTACTTCATCACTTTCGAGAAATGATGAAGCATTGGGTATTTTGCAGTTGACATTGTTTGTTTTGTTGACTATGAATCGAGTTTGATTGAAAATTTCCACTAAAGGGTGTACCGTTTAAAATCCGCAAACACAAAATTCATTCTCAAAATTAAAGATTTTATCCTATAAAATTCTCAGGGAGTAAAAAGAACTCATTAAAGTTAGTTTTGGCATAATTCATTTAATTTATTTAACCTTTATATCCGCATGCCCAAACCTTTGCTTTAATCCCAGCTACAAGGTTCTGCACGACCTCATAATCGACAACTTTTTGCATATTAACCCCTGCTTCCTTCAGTCACCACTTAAGGTCGTTTTAGAAGGTGCTGCTTCATAATGGCCCAGTATTTTTTCTACTGGGTGCAGTTCCGGAATGTTTGGGGGATATACATATCACTTGCCAAATTAAGAATTTCTTAGCGAACTTCGACATCTGTTGTGTCCGGAGGTTCTCAAGAACATCACACTCATCCTTGGCAGTCACATACAGGTTTCCTGGAATCTGTTTGAAGTCCGCCTTCACATATGTCTCGTCGTCCATTACGCAACAGTGTGGTTTAGTAAACTTCTGGTCGTACAACTTCCGGGCACAACTTTTTGCGACCGTATTCTCATCGCGGTTTGGAAAAAGTGCGCAGTCCAGCTCGAATTTTGGTATTCTGCATGAAAGTCTTGCTCACATGCAACTTTTTAGCCACATCTTAAATAGAGGCGTTCGGTTTCCGTTTAAAAACATCAACCATGCGTTTGTCATCGTTCTCGTTGACCTGACGGCTTTTTTTCGGATCTTCGCTTCCGATCAACAGTCAGACGTTCTTCGAACTGTTTTATGATACCACACAGAAAAAAATTAATGAATTTTAACTGGCGCGTAAAATTTCAAGCCAAAGGAAGTGTACAAAACGAAATTGTTTGCAATCTTGCATGCGCCATACAACAATGTTCAAAATCTTTCACACAACAGACTAGATTCAGGCGTTATCTGGCATAAATTTACATGAAATATCCCATCAATTTCTACCAAATCTTGAGTTCCCTTTGTGTGCATTAGAGAACGCAGAAAATAACATGTTTATTTCAAACTGTGCAGACACCGTGAAATTCGCGATTCTCAACTTTTTTTTCCTATGGCACGATGCGAAAGATCCTTATTTTCAAAGTACTCGTTTTGAAACCTTTTGCGCACCTGATGAAAGCAGCTCACAGACTATAAACCACACACATTAAGCTATGCCTACGCAACACTTCACTTAATTTTAGCAGGAGCAAATTGAGTGTTTGCGGATTTTAAACGGTACACCCTTAATTTAAACCTTTTGAGAAGTAAGTGCCCGCCCCTTTATCAATCACAAGTGAATACGTTGCGAAGAAAACAAATAATAACTCCGATGCTGACCATGCATCAGATCCCGTAGTCCTAACCACTTCAAGCATTCTATAGCTTCAAATCTAGAAAATTAGAATTTAAATAAATGGAAATAAGAACCATTTTTCTTTATTTCAAGTTCATCCTCGGTGGCTCAATCCGAGTATCGTCATTTTTAACAAGACGTAAAATGTAATACGGACTAAAAAATGTTCCTTTGACCACAAAAAATATAACACATAAAAACATTTAAAAATACATATCTCTTGAACCGCACCACTCATCTGATTTCTTAGACTAAGTTTGTAGACGATGGAAACTATGGCTTAAAAAAAATATTTACCAAGCATTTTCACGTTGTACATAATATCAGCAATGTTGACCGAACCGTTTCTAAGTTATGTTTTGATTTTGAACGAAAAAACTGCTTTCTAATTTTTGATGATGACTGAAAATTGATGATGAATCCTTCAACCTTAATTAAATAAATGTTGTCGTACCTTTATGGCTCATGGATAAATAATGTTCACATATCAATTAACTGTTTCGAACAAAGTGAAAGATTGATTTTAGATCAAATTCGTTTATTAGATAGGTTTATTCTGTTGTAAATATACAAATGTTTAGATTTAATTATACAGCTTTATGTAAAGTTACATCATTATCATCCGCTGGAATAAAACTATGATAGAACTGGGTTCCTGAAATATTCTATAAACGAGTGAGGCGGATTTGATTTTTTTCTTCATTGTATTGTTATTTGTTATTAAAACACTGACAGGGTAACCCTAATATAGGAATTGAAAAATCCGTGTTTAATATTTTTTGATAAAGAACAAAATTACAAATTATTATGAAATTCTGAGATCGTATTTGTTTTTCCTATGGAATTATATGTACATGGAATGATGTACATTAGTGACAAGGATGAAATTTAATAGATCAATAGGTCACTAGGCCCTAATTTTAGGATTTTTTCTCATTTCAAAATTTGGCTTATGTGAGAAAAGGAGAGAAGGCGAACTAAGGGCAACTCTACCGGTGGTTGATCCAAAGTTTGGATCAATTGAATAAATTGGTGTATGTCAGTTTTCTGATCTTCTGTTTTAGAACATTGGTAAATGTACTTGATTGATCTTGAACCAAGTTTTTGATTGTATTAAATTTAATGTAGAAGCTGTTTCGAAAGAAAAATGGGGATTCGGTCAAAGTTCTGTAAAGATTCTAGAACTGTTCTGGAACCATCCAGAATTGTCACAGAACTTTTCAAAACGACCAAACTTAAGATGAAAGAGTCTCTGATCTCCCTTTAGGTTATTACGACACCTTCTGAAATTCTTTTGGAATACCCATTTGCGGCTTCCAACAATGGTTGAAGCATGTTTCATCAATGTCCTTTCAAAACATCGTTGAGGTAGTAATTGGCATTGATTTCAATACCCATTTCAATTCCATGGAAGGTAGAGGAAGTTGTCAACATTGGAGTTCAAAAACTGCGAGGACGATCAAGGTTTTTCTTGACTTCAATTGTGCCTGACTACCTTCATCAACGTGAAGTACTACCGATTAACGATCGGCATATAGGGTGTCCCAGTAAATCTAAGCACGACATGAACAAAACGAGCTCAGCTTTTAAGTACATTGAGTGTTTTTATAGTACTTTTATGTTTACTACAATAATCTTCTACAGTTCAAAGTGACATTTCCGAGGTCGTACGCCAAAGGCCAGAATTTTTATCTAACATTGCTCATTAGCTTCAGCACGGACTGTTAGCGCAAATATGCCTTTGTCAGAGCCAAAAAAGTTTCAATTGGTCTTGCTTAGGGACACTTTAGAAGAGCCATCTCCTTGGGTAAAGATTTTACACCATTGGCATTGTATAAGTCTGCCTTGTCCTTCGCGTAATGCACTGATGCCAAATCCGGCCAAAAGAGCACTGAATTATTTTTTTTCAGGATCACGAGGAGCAGGCGACGCTCCAAGGATTCCCAAACGTAAACATTACCAGTCATCGTATCGGTTGTTACAAACGGATTTGAAAGCATTTCACAATCGCAAATTTCTGACCAAACCATTGCTTTTCTGCCGAATTTTTCAGTAAAAATTGACATATCGGCATCGTCAATTGTTTGATTAGCACAGACCGTCAACCGGAAGCGTCTTAAGATCAAATCTCACGTAGAATTCATCATCCATAATTACGCATGCCGGAAGTGCCATTTTTACGGACGAAATCTTGCGTGATTTGCCGGTTCCGGTTTTGGTCTACAGAGTCAGTTTTTCGTTCAGATTTTTTCTTGTCCTGGAAGGAAGACTGCTCACCATACTTCCGAATTGCGTTACCAACTGCTCCGATTCTCACACCTTCCATTCTTGCCTACTGACTCAGCCAATCGTTGGGAAAAGTGCACCCTTTGTGCACGATCCGTTTGCGCTGTTCCGAGGAAATGCTTCGCATTTTCATGAAAAGCACCGGCACTTGAGACTCACGGAGTTATAGATTGAAATGTAAACAATGAAACGCAATGTCATGATCCGACCGAGGTTTCTAGTCTCGGTACAGTCGCACAAATTTCTGCGGGCCAACGGCTGCTGTCGTAGGTGCTGCTGCTGCATTGTCCTCTCCGATGAACTGCTGTTTCCTTTGCTACTTTGCTATTTCTCCTGCTCAGTCGTCTTCAAAAATTGTCGTAAGAATGAGCCGACAGGCCTAGGTAGGCCGTATTTATATCATCTACAATTACATTACGAACCAATCACATTTTGTTTACATTCTCTCTACTATTCTCTCTTGTATTCTCACGTTGATCACGTTTGTTGCATAATACTCAATTTGAGTGATTTATTTCTAATCGCAATTCTGCATGTAATTATCATTACGTCAGTAATGATCAGCTGTTTGAACGTCATCTGTAAGCATCAGTGGCGCATCAGAATCGTGCTTAGACTTTCTCGGACACCCTATATTTCTCCTTTTCTACACCCAAAAGTTAGAAAGGTGGCAAAAGATGCAATTACAATTTTTGAACTAAATCTTGAGAAACCCGCATGATTCAGAAAAGGAAATTTTGCCCATCATGATCCACAAAGCGTTTAATGGGATAAACGAAGCCATGCAAGCGTGTGCAAGCGCTTGGCAGCACACAGATTTCTCGAAACAAATGTATCGTTGAGTGCTTAGTGCCTCGACAGTCGAAGAAATGGAACGGAATCATGCGAAATTGCATTGCAATCTTGCTTTTTTATTTTGGGTGTAGTAGCCGCCAATATCTGACAGGTTCTCCTAGTTTGCAAATACACCTATAAAAGTTGATTTCGCTTGTAGTCCATTTTTTCTCCCTGATTAATGATGTCAAACTTTTACAGCATGAGCAAACAATGTATACAAATATATATTTCTGAAATCAGGCATCAAATGGCATTAATATGTGAAGAGAATTGTGTCCAAAATTGTCCGCATATGCATCCCGATATCGAAAAGAATCCTTTACAAATTTCTGTGGATTTTTGAAGAATCAAGGATTCTTGGACCCTTAAATTGTAACCATCTGGAATCCAACATGCTTTTTTCTAGTAAGCAATGACTATTTGATGCTAATAAGCAACTGGATGGAAACATGCTCAATATTTCCGTTTCCGTTTCCTATTTGATACTATCAACCAGACTTATGACTCATGACAGTTGCCAGAAGGCACTGAATGCATCTACAGACTCTTATTTTTACCAAATCCTACCTATTGTAATTTTAAATGGATTGGCACAGATTTGTCTATGACGCTTCTTCATCTTGATTGATGCAGATATTAGTTACACTAGTAAAATAGTTTGTCGGATGCAGTTGTAAATAATGAAAGTTTACAAAAAAAGCGTTTGCTTCGAGCATCAGCTGTAAACGGTTGTGTCCTGGAAAACGCCAATTGAAGTTTTCCGATTTTCCCGAACATCAATAACTTCAAAAATTCATCACTAACTCCATAACTTAAGAACGATTCTTCCTAGAACAATTTTTTTGTTATAATTACAAAACAATAATGACATTTTCTCAAAAATTTGGGAGAAACGTAATCTTATAAAAAACTTTAAATTGCTTGAAAAAGCCAGAAAAACCATTTTCTAAGTCATGAAAAATTTTGAACAAAAAAAAAATATTTTCTTTTTTGAGTAATGCTCATCTTCATACAAAAATGAAAAAGTTCCTAAAAAGGTTCATGAAATTTGAGATTAAACTCTGCGCTGCGCTTGGCCGAGGTTTTCTTTCAGGTACGAGAGACGCAACGCCATTCAAATAATAATCAGGAAATGTCCATGTTTTAATGGAATTAAATTCGGACCAAAAGTAGCCCACCAGGTACTTATCTGGCATTAAGGCATCTTTGTATTGGGTAAATTTGATACCAAAATGGCTAAATCAGTGGCTAAAGAAGTGGCCAAAGGCTGAAAGTCTCCAAATGAGAAATTTAAAAAAAAACGGCTTCCGAAACTTTTGAGCGGTAGTGTATGAACAAGAGCCACCGAATCGAATTCAATTAAATTGTTGCAACCGACACTCATGAACAATAAATAAGCAGCTAGTATTTTGATAAAGTCCATTAAAA
The DNA here is from genome assembly GCA_034211315.2 of Aedes japonicus. NCBI lineage: Eukaryota > Metazoa > Arthropoda > Insecta > Diptera > Culicidae > Aedes > Aedes japonicus. The sequence continues at coordinate 3,275 of JASCZW010017689.1, read as the reverse complement.
ACAATCAGATTCCAGGAATTGTAAAAGAGACCTAACTGGTGCAAGGGCAAGCTTGAAAATTAAATTAAATGCAAACAATGGCTAAGCAATTCGCCAAAAGCAAATGTGCAATGCAAAATTAACTATTGGAATAGCAGTTTTATCAGTTTACATTGTGGTGGTGCCCAACACACCCTCGCTGTCGTGTTGTGCACACCTACCTATATAATCATCCTTGGTCGTGAAGAACGCACGACGTCATTCTCAGTCTTACGTTTGTCATCACGCTAATCGGAGTGGAAATAAACATTAATAATTATTATTCTAATTCCAACCGTTTTTATTCGTCCTTCGTTCCGAGATCCCCACACTGGTGACCGCCGACGTGATTGTTACGCGAAACCCGTCGAACATCGTCCCGCAACTCCGAAAATACACGAGTTTTGTAAAAAATCCGACGAGACGCCATTTTGAAACGAGTGAACATGGCTGAACAAGGAGCCGACTCAGGCGGACAACTCCTGGACACAATGTGCCGTTCCCGCCGTCACTAGGGGAATCGTCAACGCACACTTGCGCCGCGGTATCCGTGAAACTACCGGAATTTTGGAAGACCGACCCTCTCATGTGGTTTTCCTAAGCCGAGGCCCAATTTGCGCTGGCCGGGATCAACAACGACCGAACCAGATTTTACCACATCATTGCGAAAGTGGATCAAACGGTATTGCGGCATATTTCCGATATCGTCGCAAACCCTCCAGAACGGGACAAATACGAATCGGTCAAGACACGGTTAATCTCCCGCTTCGAGTTGTCGGCGCAGGAAAAATTCGAGAAGCTTCTCAGTTCCTGCGATCTAGGAGATATGCGACCGACCCACCTTCTCGCAAAGATGCAGGAACTAGCAACCAATCTGAATGTCAACGACGAGTTGATGAAGATGCTGTTCATGCAGCGGATGCCAACTAGTATTCGGGCAGTTTTAGCAGTCTGTGAAGTCAAGCTGGATCAGCTCGCTGCTATGGCCGACAAAATGGTCGATTCATCCGGCTCACAAGTGGCTGCCACAGCGTTGCCTGTAGTTCCAAATATGCAGGATTTGGAAGCCCAAATTGCGGCTCTAACCAGTGAAGTTCAACGATTGAAAACAGGTCAGAATCGTGACAGAGCTCGTTCACCGTCTCGTCGTCGCAGCAACTCACAATCTTCGCAAGACATTTGTTGGTATCATCGTAAGTTTCGAGCAGCTGCCCAGCAATGCCGATCCCCGTGCCGTTACAATCAATCAAAAACTAAATGCATTCTCACCTGAGACGGCCGAGGTGGGAACAGCAACAAAAAGCAGCCGTCTAATCATTTTCGATCGAACAGCAAACATGCGCTTCCTAGTGGACACCGGATCAGACCTCTCGATAATACCAGCAACGTCGAAGGAGAAGAAAGGACTTTCTTCTCAGTGGAAACTCCATGCAGCAAATGGAACAGTAATCAAAACGTTTGGTCAACGTTTCGTCACAACCGACATGGGTTTACGTCGTAGATTTTCCTGGAACTTCGTGATTGCTGACGTAAGTACGCCCATAATTGGTGCCGATCTTCTTGCGCATTTTGGGATTATTGTTGACGTCAAACGTCGTCGCCTAATCGATTCGACTACGAACCTGCATTCAATCGGTGGGTTAACAACACCAAAGCTATACAACGTGACAACGGTTGTCGAAAATCATCCGTTCAAAGATCTACTCAAGGAGTTTCGTGAGGTAACGTTACCGTCAACTCTACGCTCTGAGGTTCAACATAATGTGACTCACCATATCCAGACGAAAGGACCTCCGTTGTCCTGCAAAAGCCGCCGACTTCCGCCGGATAAACTGCAAGCTGCCAAACAGGAGTTTGAGACAATGTTAGAACTGGGAATATGTCGTCGCTCCAGCAGTTCGTGGGCAAGTCCGTTGCATTGCGTACGGAAGAAGAACGGACACTGGAGATTTGTTGGCGATTACAGGCGGCTCAACGCGGTGACTGTCCCGGACAAATACCCAGTCCCACACATCCATGACCTTCTCAACGCATTACACGGTAAGTCTGTATTCACGACGCTCGATCTAGAGCGAGCTTACCACCAAATTCCAGTGGAAGAAACCGATATCCCCAAAACCGCTGTTATTACGCCATTCGGGCTGTTTGAATTCATGAGAATGCAATTCGGATTGTGCAATGCATCTCAAACGTTCCAACGCTTCATGCACAAGATTTTTTGGAGATCTCGATTTTGTTATTATTTTTTGTTGATGACATTTGTATCGCTTCAGCTAACGAAGAGGAACACCGTGAACACATTCGCTGTGTGCTGGAACGACTACACAAGAACGGACTGGTCATCAACACCACCAAAAGCCATTTTGCACAACGTGAAGTGGAGTTTCTCGGGTATCTCGTCAATTCAGACGGATTACGCCCTCTACCTGACCGAGTACAAGCATTGCAGGAGTTCAAGACACCAGGTACTGTCAAAGAGCTTCGGCGTTTCCTTGCCCTGATCAATGGCTACAAACGATTTCTCCCACATGCTACAGATCAACAATCTGCTCTCCGGAAATTGATACCTGGAAATCGTAAAAACGACACAAGAAAAATCGAATGGAGTGACAACGCAAGAACAGCTTTCGAGGACTGCAAACAGAGCATCGCAAATGCAGCTCTTTTACACTATCCTGACCCAACGAAGCAATTAAGCTTAATGGTAGATGCATCCAACACATCGGCTGGTGCTGTATTGCAGCAGTTTGTCAACGGTCATTGGCGCCCCCTAGGATTTTTCTCCCAGAAATTTTCGGAAGCTCAAGCCAAGTACTCGACGTTTGGACGAGAACTGACTGCCATGAAATTGGCAGTGCAGTACTTTAGGTACCTGGTTGAAGGAAGAGTATTCACCATCTTTACCGATCATCGCCCTCTAACTTATGCATTATTATCATCAAGCCATAACTATCTACCGCACGAAGAACGATACCTCAGCTTCATTTCTCAATTCACATCCGACATCCAGCATGTAAGTGGTAGTAAGAATGAAGTAGCAGATGCACTTTCTCGCGTAGCTACCATTTCGTTCCCATGCTCGTTGAATTACGACGAAATAGCGGCAGAACAAGCAGTTGATGAGGAATTGCAGAAGCTACTGGCCGAAGGACGCACCTCGCTTAAACTGGAACTGAAACCGTTGCCGCACACCAAAAGACAAATTTTCTGTGATGTATCACTTAAAGATCGTATTCGCCCTTACATTCCCAAGACGT
>JASCZW010017688.1:0-16671 GCA_034211315.2 Aedes japonicus | reverse complement strand
GTGTGGCATTGAATAAATCAAAATTTTCGAATGTATGACAAAACTATATTTAAAACTAGTTCACTCGGCTTATCGGGAGTTGTGCAGCGAAAATTTCCATCGAAATCCAAAATTCTCTCCCGAGCAAAAACATGCTCGTAAAGTAGAAAGATGAATGACACCACGCGCCTTTTGACGGCCGCAGAACCGCGTGGCAGCGGCCGCGCCGCAGGAAGGAGGAAACGAAACGGACACAGAAAATGAATAAAATATAATAAAATTCCAACCACCCCGAGCAACAACCTGCGATCGTCAGCCAAGTTTTGTTTTGTTTTACAGTTAACTAATGATGTTGTGATTTTGCACTCTGGGGTTTTATTAGATTTTCGCGTATGAATTCCCCGTTCCGTGGGAGGTCTACGAGACTACCGGTCGATCAACCCGCTAATGAGATCCCATTTCCAGCCATGCTTCCATTCGTGTCGGCTACGGGAATTGGTGACAGATGGATTTCGGTTCTCATGGCGGCTGTGCTGAAGCAGGAAATCCATTTTTACGGCGCATCCAGAATCGAAGGAAAACACACTCAGAATTTAACCTTAACCTACAATTTGGGTTTGAAAATTAAAAAAAATCCCGGAGTGCCACTTTTCCGCAGGGCACAAACCTGTAATTTAGAGACCAAGAGGTTTCAGCTCCGGTGCACACGATATGAGGTCCGGTAATGGTCCCGGTTGTCGTTGAGCCAGATATCGGTCTGTAATCACGCTGAAACATTGTATTTCTTTTTCTTCTTTTCGCCTTTTTTTCTTCTTTTTGCTTTATTTGGATTCGCGAAACCAAGGAAACAAAACCTGACGATCTTAGTCAGATGTTGACTCCCTGTCATCTTTTCGGCTGCCGGTCAGGGAATGGCTGATGGCTGAGCCGCGCGAGAGCCTCAGTGAGCCGTTACCTCCAAGGACCAGGCGCGGGCTTGGGGTGGTTGATGTGAGAATAATACAATTGTCCATTTGAAAATTTAGGATTTTTTGGTAAAACTTTGCTGGAAAACTGAATACATAGCACTCTGATAAAAACAAAAATAATCAAATGATAATTTTGAAACAAGTTATTTTCTGCGATAACTCATGAACATATACCATAGACCTTTACCTTGTACCTTAGCAGATATCTATCAATCTATGGAGTATACTTTTCTATGGTACCTACACAGATAAAAAGAAACATTAACTTTTCTGCGTTATCTAATTCACATAAAACTTTTATTATAAAAGAAATGCTAGATTTGGCAGAAAATTATGGGAAATTTCGTGTAAAGTTAAGCCAGATAACGCCTGAATTTAGCCTGTTGAATGAAAGATAGCAAACATTGTTGTATGGCGCATGAAAGATTGCAAACAATTTCGTTGTTTGCGCGTCCTTTGGCTTGGAATTAAACGAGGGGAAATTTTACGCGCCTGTTAAAGTTCGTTATTTTTTTCTGTGTATGTTTTATGTAAAGCTGCAACTATTGAAAAACAATAAAAACTTTTGAATGACCATTTCACTCCATATGCTCCCTATGGTGAATACTCATCTGTTTTCCATCTATTCTGTGGTGAGTTTTAAGTTAACTTATATGCTCTTCACTCCTATGGAAAAATCCCATAAGCAGATGTCAGTGCCGTCGTGAAACATGGCGGTAATTTTCTTACTCCGTCATTCCACCGGAAATTCTCGTAACAAATTGTCAATCTTTGTTAAAAAAATGCCACGTTTGCCGGGGAAAATTGAAGCGGTTAAGGTGAGGAAGACGAGTCGCAAACGGAAGTGAAACGTTCATTGCCGACGTCGGAAGAAGCTTCGAAGGAACGCTTGCCAAGTGTTTGTGGATTAGGTTGTCCAATGAGTTCCGGTCTTAGTTAGAGATTTCAAAGGATGCACAGGAATTACACGGTGTGTAGTTGGTTGGAATAGATTGGCATTCTGCCAAGAACGATCTCGCTCGTCTGGATACGTTTAGATTTTTTACAAAGGAACTGAATTTTTGATAGAGTCAACCCTTTTTGACAGCACATGCTGATCAAGCAGTTGCCGAAACATATTCATCTGCGGCCAGAAGCCTTGCCTCGCTCGAGGACTATTCATAAACCTTTTTCTAGGGGCTATGCTAGTATTCAAATTGCGATGAAAATCCCGTTCTAAAAGTTCCATCACGTATACTTACTCTACTACTCGATCGATCGAACTACGAAGAACCATCGACCATCGACGATGACAATCAAGGTCTGGCACTTACTTTGTGAGCTGGTATCGGCGAAAAAACACTGATACAGATTTCAGAGCCGACTTTGGCAGTGGATTTGCCTTATTTGGCTTAGCAAACCTGGAAATTAATCTCTTTTTTCTACGTTTCATTGCGTATACCAACAAAATATCACAGTGTTGCCAGAAAAAGCTCTTAATTTCGTGGTGAAAATAACTTAGTCCACTTACTGAGTTGCCAAAACGCCTCATATTTGTTCCACATGCTTATATCCACCATCAAAAGTGAAACAAATTGGAGCTTTCAAAAATAAGTAACAAAAGAGAATGCATAGAAAAAAAAATAAAATTCATTGACTCCAAAGGAAAAATATACAAAATGTTGGTTAGATCTGACGAGAAAGATTTATTCGAAAAAAAATAACAAGAAGATCGAAAATAATTTAATTCTACCACATGTGAAAGCTTAAATAGTACGCGTAGAGCAATTTAAAGACTCTCACTAATACTCTCTCCCACCACTCATGTCGTTCCAACCTAGATTTGCAAATGTTGCGTCAGGTGTCAGTTATTGTTCGAGTTTGTTGGGATTAAGGGAGCCCAAGTAACAATTTTAGTTTTATTCCAACCGTATAGCACTCGTTCAAGATTTGTTGATAAAACTACCTTCGAAACTGTTTTGTCTACCAACGCATCCTCTATGCTTTTTTAAAACCGAAATTTGTACCCACTCTATAGACGTTTGTGATAAAAAGTTAATAAAACTTTTATAAGACCGTAAATATTTTGAAAACGTTCTAGTGAGGAAGACCATTTGAAAACCTTTTCAAACCCTATTTTCTGCTATGAAGACCAGCATACGGACAAATGGCCACAGCTGTCAAACTTCACTATCCCGGTTGGTTTTTATTGTTCCGGTTTGTTCGATTCTCTGCTCTTCCGATTCATTAGTAATAGTGTACGGGACGGAATTGAAGCAGTTTTCTTCAGCACCTGGGACATTTGATGAAGCTGTATCTACATATATATACATATATTTCTGTCAGTCTGAACCGTATAGACTTGAAAACTACTGAACCGATCGACGTGAAATTTTGTATGGAGGAGTTTTTGGATCCAGGGAAGGTTCTTAGGATGGCAAAAGACCCATACCTTACAAATGAAACACATATTTCTGCATAACTCGAGAACTATTCAAGTAAAAGAAACGAAATTTAGCATGTGAATGTTTTTGGAAGTAAGAAATGTTTCTATGGTAGTTTAAGACTCCTCCCATCTCTGAAAGGGGAGGCTCTCACACAAATGCAACAGAAGTTTCTGCATTACTCGAGAACCAATCAAGCAAATGGAACCAAATTTTGCATATGGGGTTTTCTGGAAGCGAACAATGTTTTTATGGTGGTTCGAGACCCCTCCCTACTCTAAAAGGGGAGAGGTTCTCATACAAATGAAACTTAAATCTTTGCATAACTCGAGAACTAATCAAGCAAATGAATTCAAATTTGGCAAGTAGAGGTTTTTGAAGGCGAAATTGTTTTTTATGGTAGTTTGAGACCCCTCCCCTCTCTGGAAGGGGAGGCTCTCATACAAATGAAACGGAAGTTTCTGCATTACTCGAAAACTAATCAATAGAATGGAACTAAATTTAAGTAGAGATTTTTGAAGGCAAGATATGTTTCTATGGTGGTTTGTGACCCCTCCGCCTTCTGAAAGAGGCGGGGTCCCCATACAAATGAAACATCAATTTCTGCGTAACTCGAGAACTAATCAAGCATATGGATTCAAATTTACCATGTCAAGGTTTTGGAAGAAAGTAAGGTGACTCAGAGAACCCAACCCTTTCTGAAAGGGGGGCTCACATATTAATGGAACCAAATTTGGCATGTGTAGGTTTTTGAACGCAAGAGATGTTTATATTGTGGTTGGAGACACCTCCGCCTTCTGAAAGAGGGGGGCTGCCAAATAAATGAAACACAAATTTCGGCATAACTCGAGTGCCAACGAAGCAAATGGAACCAAATTTGGCATGATGAGGTATTTGGAGGCACAAAATGTGTCTATGACAGTTCAAGACCCCTCCTCTTCTTGAAGGGGTCCCCATACATATGAAACATAAATTTCTGCATAACTCGAGAACTAATTAAGCAAATTGAACCAAATTTGGCATTTGGGCATTTTTGAAGGCAAGAATGTTTCTTTGAAGATTCGAGATCCCTCATGTTTCTGAAAGGGGGATGAGGGCTGTCATGCATATGAAACACCAATTTATGCATAACTCTAGAACGAAACAAGCAAATGGAATCAAATTTGGCATGTGAGGGCTTTTGAAGGCAATGATTTTATGGTGGATTGAGAAACCTCCCATCTCTGGAGGAGGGGTGGCTCCCACACAAATGAAGAACAAATTTATACCAAATATGAGAAGTATTCAGGTTACTAAAACATAAAACGTGTATTTCTCGGGTAAGAAGCATGGTCTGACATAAGTTTGAACCCCTGCCTAGTCAAAAATTCCCGTATTCCAAAAACAACCATAAACGTGCCAGTTCTATTGAATTTGCATTCAATTAGTTGCAACCGTAGCAGCGCTCGCCCCGGGTTAAGCTAGTACACACTACCAAAATCTCGTGTAAATTTCTGTCCCTGAGACCGACTCATGCAAGCGTCCTTTAGCGCATAAGAATGTGTTGAAAGAGATGAGAAAATAAAGTCAACCGAACACATCTTTTGTCGAATTGCGTATGTTTCAGTTTCAGGAGACATAATTTTACACGAAATCTTTCTTTACGTTCCCCGACTATTACATTCCCCGACTTTACGTTCCCGGACTATTTACAAACATGGATTAGGTCTCGTGTAAAATTCATAATTTCTAAGTGTGTATAATATAATTAAAACTGCAAATAGTTAGACGTTAATCCCACTGCTTACTTCTGATCTATCGAAATATACCTTCAAAAACGAGCATTAGACTCCAAACATTTAATAGAAATGGAATAAAGTTCCCAATTGCAGGGACTTATTGAAAACATGCGGATTGAAATGTTTTCTTCAGCTTCGCAATCTGTACACAAACTAACAATATTGTATGAGTGCGATTCCGTGAATATGTGCGAAGGCAAAACGAAATAGGCCGGTTCACGGTTTACTGCAAACGTCAATTTCCTCAACCCGCTCCTTCGTTTTACCCAACCGCTCACGAAAACAATCAACTAAAAAAATATGTCGATTGCTATGATCACAAACTCGTCTACTAGCAGATTATGAGATAGACGTAAACAACCAAACCAGACGGTTTTATGCGAATACTTGTTGCAATTATAGGATTTGTTAAGATGTCAAAAATTACCAAAAGCTTATTTGCTTCTACTACACGACGCTTATAGATTACACTCAAAAAAATCAACACGTTATTTTCACGTAACTTCACCTGAACACGTAGCCAAATCTTCTTCAGTAAAATCAGGTGAATATTACGTGCCAGTGAATGTGCGTGAAAAATCACGTAACAATTATGTAATTTTCACGTAGAATGTGGGTTTACGTGGAAATCACGTAGCTCTTAGGTGAATTCCACGTGTTTATTACTGGTTTTGGTAGTGGACGAAAATTATGTGCGTTTCACGTGGATTTCAACGTGACGATTTTTTTTAGCGTAATATCCTGCTCCATGGTGGTAATTCGTACGTCCATGTAGTGTGCCTTGCTGAAATAACTTCGACATATGAAGCCGAGTGACGATTTCAGTACATCAAAAGTTGTATCTTTTATTGTACTGGAATCAATGGCAAGATAAATAAATTTTCTCATCTACACCTTTTTTTGAAAAATATACGCCTTTATTTCAGCAAATACATAAGTTAGATTTACAATTTCTCTGAAAACAAGGACCACCCAAGTTTTCATTCAGGGGCGACCCAGGCGTAGTGGTTAACATCCATACCTCTCACGCCAAAGTCACGAGTTCTAATCTCACCCCGAACAAGTTACGAAAATACCCAAAAAGGTATTTGAGTGACTACGACGGAGATGAACCAGCCCAGGGCTGAAAATCTCGATAATAAAGGAATAAAAAATAGTTTTCATTCGTACTAAAAGAAGGGCCTTATTATTAGAAACAATTTTGTAGAAGACAAGTTCGCTCCAAAACTTCAAATTTAGGCTGAAAACGTATCTTTTCAGCTAAATTCACATTCTGGACCACTGTGCATTGATCTTTAGATTGGCAATGTGTATTTCTTATGCCATTTACTCTCACGGAAATGCTAGGCAAAGCGACTGTGGCGACAAACGGGATGCTTGATCGAAAAACAAACAAATGTAAGAGACAGCCGGCATCGCGTTACAATACCGGCGCGCTATATCCATGGTTAACAAAGAAGAGAGCGAACATGGGCTCTCTCAAAAGCAACAGTGCTGCCATAGCTGCCGCTCAGCAGCGAAGCATTATTTATCGTTAAGTACTATTGGACAGCTCCGAAACCATTTTTTTATTGCATATAATAGTGCCAAATGATGGACAATATAATCATAAGCTTAGATCAACCTCAATTGACTGAAAGAAACATGACATAAATAGTAATTTTTAATCATCTAAATATGAAATAAATTTAACTCAATGTTCAACATCACATTCTGGCAACAAGCCTAAATGTGGAAAGGAGCTGATGAAGACATTCCTTTCAGTATACACGAGCAAATGTAAAATACGCAAAGGCGAAATTTAAGCGAACTTCTTCAGCAGGTAAGAAACTGATGGTTTTCTAGATGATATACATGAATCTTCGAAATGACAGTAATAAATTGGTAATCAATCATGATTTATACATCGAATCGTTAGCCTAATAGTTAGAATTTATGTTCGTTTCATTAAAATTGAAATGATTTTGAAAATGTAGAAGTTCTAGTCCTATTTCCTAACAAGTGATTAAAACAGTCACCCATGATTAGGCCGTTCCCTACCGTAAATAATATCTAAGAAAAAGCTCAAGTGATGCGGGAAATTTTGTTTGATAGCAAAATATCCTAAACAAATGGAGTTTTTAACAGCGTATCAATTTTAACAGCAAATCATATACGCATTTAATTTCATGGTGTAGATTGGCACGATAAGAGCCGAAAATTTACATTTTTGCTAGTTTACAACAATAAAAACAAAATCAAAACCTATATATCCGATAAATTAATCATGAATTTCCTGAAAATGTATGGAATTCAGTTGGAATTCAATTGAATTTATACTTATAATATTAGAAGACTAGAAGTAAACTTATGCCTAAGATAACTTTAAATTATATTGCTTACTTTAAAATATTGTTTAACCTAAGTACAGAGCCAGTTAGAATAGAACAAAGGATAGCATGAAGCTCAAAGGGTGGATCGCTCATCACACTTTTCTCCTATGCCATTTTTTGAGTGCGTCTACAAGCGTTGTAATGTTTTGGGAACCCAACAACCGTCAGTGTCGAATAACCGCTTATTCAAACAAATTTGGAGAAGTTATTCAGCTTTCTAGAAGAAAAAGCTGAACAACTTCTCCAAATTTGTTTGAAAAAACAGTTGTTCAGCATTGATGTTTGTTGGGAATGTGCCGATGTGTTGACAACCCAAATTGTTATTTTCAGCTGAGCCTGACAACCAGACGATGCATGTTTTCAAGGTTGCTGGTTTCTTACTTCTGTAAGCTCAACTGTGAAAAGTGTTCCTCAGTGTGCCACACATGTTATATGGATTGAAACTCGAAGTGCCACAGCTATGAAACTTGTTCGTCTAGTGTGTAAGACATCGTGGCTGGCACACTGTTCTAAGCGACTTACTCTTTATGAAGCTACAACTTACAAATGCATTATTGGTTTTATTGCGAAAAATTAGAAGACTATTATTTAAAGTAGGACTGTAGGATTATTGGGCCTGAATACTGGTCAGAGCGAATTAACTAATAAGTTTAAACAAATATTGATTTGTAATTTTACAGCGAGCTTAACTACTGAGTTGGTCTAAGATCCTTAACCCTTAGAGGTGCAGGACGGACTTTTTATTGGTTGATCTAGTAGATCATTTTGATCTGAACTCCAGGATGATTTTGAGAACAAAGGCTATCTGATAGGCAGAAAAACAGATTGCTTTTTATGCACACAGCCTCCGTGAGGTTGTTTGAGTACGCTTCTTCCATAAGAACTATATTATAGCTGTGGTTGATGCAATAGATTTTATGAATTGAACTCCACAACAACCAGGAGCACCTAGACAACAAATATAAATGGAAATCGGTCGAAAACGATGTGCACTGGTACTAATAAGCAGCGAGGACATTATACAAGGTTAGGGGCGTTACATTAGGCTTGGTTGAACGAATAGTAACGAAATGTTTAAACTCCAGCACAATTAAAAGAACCAAGAACATCTTATATGGAAGGAAATAGATTACAATCCCTTCGTTTAGCTTCTTTGAGTCTGCTTGGGTATGCTGCGTTGCTAAGGTTAGTAGCCCGGTCATGCTTGACCTATTAGATCATCTGACCTGAACTCCAGGACAATTTGGAGAGACTTGGACAACTGATTTGAATGGAGATGAATGACAGATAATTATTACACTCTTCTTAAACAATTTTGTACATGTTTCTTGTATGTAGGTCCTATGCTCAGATGCCATAGCGGCATATTCAATGATCAAAAATCCAGGAGAGTTTTGACGACCTTGAACATCCCGAAACATATGTATATTCCCATTTGTATACTTTTCATATACAATTTGTGATGAAAACGAACTAAAAACCATAACCGTTAAAAAAAAAACAAAAACAATTTCAATATCATCATGAAAAATACCATATTTCCACGAAAAGAAGGGGAGATGGGTTGAAGGGTGGTACATGTATCCAAAATTTAGGACTACTATTCCCCTTGATTTTTTCAGCTAAGAAGGCTAAGGCATCATTGAGATATAGCGTTTTCAAAATAAAAAGTCCGAGCTGAACCTTTAAGAATTAATCTAAAACAAAATATTCACTTAAATTTTAAGGTATAACCATTTATATATTGTAAAATATATAACTAATCCCATATTTCAGTTGAGTTGAACGTAAATATATCTACCTCAAAATTAGTGAAGAATTTATTTGTTCACCGGATTATATTGGATTTAAATCTACCGGAAGTTAAATTAGTAACCAAGTGAAAAGAAGTGAGTGCAGTAATTATTGAATTTTGCAAACAGAGGTAATTTAATACCTTACAGTATATAAGGCAAAATAACTATATACGAAAAAAGTTTGGATAGAAAGGGTTAAAAACAAGAACAACACGAAAATGTAAGTAATTAAAACAAATAATGAAACAAAGTTTGATAAGCACAAATATATTCCCAGCTTTAAAGCTGCATAGGCTATCCGAACAATTTGCATTACATTTAAAATTTGGTGCATTTATGTTTCCACATTTCAATTTTTTCTTATATTTCAATATGGCGATTGGAAGAAATCACAATTTTGCCAAAGTGCCAATTTATCTTTGCAATGGCTACTATAAAACTATTTGATCATTTGATGGCTTCCTTTAATGCCAATTTGGCGTTCAATGCATTTACTGGAGGCAAAATGGTTTTAAAAGTCTTTTTTTCTACTGGCCATAATAAGATAATATGAATGACTTCTAAAACGGTACTTCAAAACAGCGAGTTCATTAAGTCGAAATAAAATCTTCGATAGAAGTAAAAGGAATTTGAGAAAGCATGGTTTTAAGGTCGTTTTAAACAAGCTGTGTAGATTCTCATAAACTTGATTAAAATATGAAACCTATTGGCACCTCTTGGTGCCAGAATAAAACCAAATTGATTCTAGTGGCTTTCATAGAACTTTAAAAAAAACCTAAAGAAGCTGGATGATTTTGGCAATGTTATTTGGGAGACAAGAATGAAATCTCCAGATTAATGTCTGTATCTACATTAATCCAACTCATGGACCGAAACATTAAGAGGATATTAAAGGATAGCTCGAATCACTCTGTTAGAACTGTGGCTCGAAAAATAGGAATGTCACCTTGTTTTGGCCAAAAATCAAAACAGCGTTTAGGGCTGAAAACCTATGGGCAGGGTGGCCACACAATCTTAATATAAAAATTCCCGCATTTTTCCCGAATTTTTCCCGCATTTTTGCCTTTTTTTCCCGACTGTTAAGATGAGTTAATATAAATAACTTGTAGCTAAATCTCTGAGCTCCCCAACTTTTTCCAGTTTGATTTACCACCAGACATTTTCCACTACGCCTTTTTGTGCGACAGAATGAGCCAATTTTCAACCAATATTGTCAAATTTGGTAGCTGCTTCTGGGTTCTAGCTAAAATTTGTCCAAACCATTTTCTTTTCTCTGGAATCCGGCAAACAATGTCAGACAGCATTAAGCACAGCTGCCCAAATGCTTGTTTCACCATGTGTTAAAAACCTTACAAACGCAATTCGCCAAACTTCAAACACATCCGCCACCACATAAAAGATAAGTTCATTGGTGGCCTCACCTGTTACAGCCGTGTAGCCAGATCATCTAAGGGCATCTTCAACGGTGGTTCAAATAGAGGTTTGGCTTTATTATATGTTTAGACCAAACGCAAAACGCTGCTGTTTGTAAATTTTGTTTTATACCTGATCTATTTAGCATCAATTCAGAAATTATATGAGCTTCTAAGTTTCTTACTGAACGCACTCTTTAAAAATTTAATTTAATGAACTTCGGAATATCTATGAAGATTTTGTGGAAATATCTAAAATGAACATGCCAGAAGTTGATTAAACTTCTCGGCAGTTGATTAAACTTCTCGGCAGTTGATTAAACTTCTCGGCAGTTGAATAAAATATGGAATAAAAATGGAAGTTTCCAGATAATCATGAAGTTTGCTCGCTGTCTTTGGAGAAGAGAAATTGTGGAACTTTAGATAAGTGTGAATTGCCGAAAAATTATTAACGTTTTTAGAAACTTGGATGAACTTCCAAAGAGTTTGCTGATCATCCATTTAATAGGAACACTTTTCTGGAAATGACGGAAACTTAGAGAATCAGATTTCGCTTTCCAGAAGTTGTTCTAACTTCCAGCAGGTACATATTCTGTGATAAAAAGCAGAATATCACACATATTTAAAAAACTTACGAGAAATTGAAAAAAAATCTTGGAAGCCGTGGAATTTTTATGGAATAGTTAGCATTACCGAGATGTTGTTAATCCATACCAGAACTTTTTATGATCTCCAAGACTGTGAATAGATGGAAATTCTATGAAATTGATTAAAAACTAGTTGGTTTCCTTATTCTTGTTTTGGTTGGGTTCGAAAAATTATCGTGTAGTAAGATGTTTAAGTTCTTAAAACTTAAATACCCTGAACTTTTGGGATGTTTTCGGAATGATTGGAAATTTTTTGAATCACCTGGAAAGATCCCTGAAGTTCTAGGAAGCCAAACTTCTGGAAAAATCCTGTTGGTCTGGGACGTTTTCTGTAATTCTGGAAAGATCCCCGATCTTGGGGTTTTCTGAAATTCTTGGAAGATCGCAGGACTACTGAGAAATTTCCTGAATTGCTGAATCCCGTGAGCATCCGGGAGTTTTTTCGAGCTTCTGGAAAGTTTCCAGAACTGCTGGGAAATTTTCTGAATTTCTGGGACGTTCTCTGAACGTCTGAGATGTTTGCTGACCTTTTGGAAAGTTTCCTGATCTTTGGGGAAGTTCCATGATCTTTGTGAGCATTTTCTGAAGTTCTGAGAAATTTTTTGAATTCATGAGAAACCCTGAACTTCAAGGAAGTTTCTTGAACTCCTATATGTTCGCTGAACTTCTAAGAAGTTCTGTATATGTCTAGCAAGTTTCATGAAATTCTAAGATGTTCACTAAATCTCTAGGAAGATCCGCAAACTCTTGAAAAGCTTCATGAATTTCTTGACTGTTCTTTATTGGAAGTTCTCAAAATTTCTGGAAAGTTCCTTGAATTTTTTGAAGTTTCCTGAACATCTTGAGTAGTTCTACGAACTTCTGAAAAATACCCAAAATAATCTGATAAGTTTTCTAAACTTCTGGAAGCCCCCTGAATTTTGGGATAGTTACCTGAACTTTTGTGAAGAACCCTTTACTTTTGGAAACTTCCCTGAACTCGTGGTAAGCACCTTGAATTAGTGGGCAATTTCCTGAATTTCTAGGAAACAATCTGAATTTCAGGAAAGTTGTCTGAACTTCTAGGAAGAACTTTTAATTTCTGGAAAGCTCCCCGATTTTCTGGAAAGTTCCCTGATTTTATGGTATGTTCCTTTGACATCAGGGAGAACAGCTAAACCTCGGGAAAGTCTAAGTCAAATCTAAAAAGTATACCGAGCTTCTGATAAGTTCCCTGAGTTTCTAAGTGCACTGAATTTACAAGATTTTTTTCCAACCTTTTGGGAGAATTTTTTTGTCTATCAGTTTCTTAACCTTTTCCTATATTGGGGGCGTAAATACTGCGGGCCGTAAGTCTTAAGGACAGATTTGCAAAAAATCCTCAGGATCACCAACCCCCAAGTTTTCGTCGAGAGAACTAGCTGAGGACATACGCCAACATCCGTTAGGCTGCAGTGCACCTATGTAATACTTAGACCAACATATCCAGCTGCATCGCAACAGCTGGAGAAAGTTGTCAGTTGACTCTACTTGTCGCATAATATCCAGGATCATATGTTGAAACGTCGCAGAAAGTACTTCTTGTCATAGGTTGGCGTGGCGCTATCTATCACTATCAGTATTATCTAATATCGTTTAAATGAGATGCATGCTTTTACACACTCACCACCACTTAAACCAAACCATGGTAAAAAGTTTGCGAAAAATCCTCGGTCTCTGAAAAAAACAAAACTTCTGATCTCTGGATATTGTATGATTGACAAGATGATAGGTGTTGGTGCGTTTGATAATAAGAAATACTACACCGGTGCGGGGAACAGTTGGTCTGTTTTAGCTGGTTATTTTTTAAGTTTGCTGATGCAAATCAACTATGAAGATATTAAAATAGACCACCGCTGAAGATGCTCTAAGCGGTACGTTTTGAACAGGCTGAACAATGAGATCGTTGGACCGAGTAAATGACAAAAACGCTACTCAAATCATTTGAAAAAGGTGTGAGTATGGTTCCTTCCATATTACAAAAATTCCCGATGACTTTTGAAATTCCCGCCTTTTTCCCGCATATTTCCCGATGATTTTGGATTCCCGCATTTTTCCCGCATTTCCCGATTTTCCCGAGTCTGTGGCCACCCTGTATGGGGTTCCTAATTATAAAGAAAAACAGAACTTGACAGCAAAATCACGGGCTGGAAATTTGTACTTCGATGCAACTAATGTCCCTGAGGATTTCAAGCAGCTTTCAGGGCTGGTTTTCTATTTTGCAATGGCCAGAAATGCTACAGCTGAGCATTTCAGGACGAAGAAAAAATCGAAATTTTCCAAAATAAATACCTTGTTTGGCAAAAAAATTGCACAAACGGCAAAAAAATGAATCTTTTGTCACTACAGACACAATCATCAAGGAGAATCACCAGAAAAAGTGCCTGCAGAAGCGATTGCTACACGTCATCAAAAATCATGAAGAAAAACCTTTGTTCGGGCCCGATTTGTTATTATGCCATCATGCTATAACTGTTGTGGAGTGGTACAAATCAAATCAAGTAAATATTGTACCAAAAAAACACAAATTCGCCAAATTGTCCAGAGATAATTCCAATCGAGAAATATTGGGCTCTGATGAAGCGGAAGCTTTCTGAAACGAAATAAGGAATCAAAGATATCAAATGCTTGAAACAAATTCGGACAAAGACTAGTCGAGTGAGTCCTCCCTTAGCTCAGACGGTAAAGGCGCGGCTACAAAGCAACACCATGCTGGAGGTAGCTGGGTTCGGTTCCCTGTCTGGTCTAGGAATTTTTCGTTAAGAAAATTTCTCGGCTCCCCGGGCATAGGGTATGATTGTACTTGCCACACAATCATACTAATGCAAAAAAGGTACCTGGCATCGAAAGCTTTCAATTAAAAATTGTGGAAGTTCATTTAGAACACTAAGTTGAGAGCAAGCAATAAGCGAATTGCGAAACCAATAAACTTGAAACGCTAAAAAAGAAGAAGATATCAGACGCTTTCAACAAATTCTGATGAAGACTAGTCGAATATAAGTACAAGGCACTGAAGAAGTCGAAATACGCGTATCTGTCAAGATAAGCAATAAAGGTAGTTGTAGTTAAATTGAAATTTCTATTCCTTATTCTAATTTTCTAGTTACAAGTATTCCACTAAAAAGTCCACATTCATCAGCATTCACGGGTCTAATATTTTTCGAAAAGGACCACCCTAACTGACAATTCATTACCAAACTCTGAGGGATCGCATATCTTTTCTCTGTCGAATTTTCTGCATTAGATGTTGATAAAATTAATTCAAAACATTTCAACACTCCCTAGATTCATCCCTGATCACCTTCACAGTCCCAACGTCATCTTTGTGACCCCCCGATCCAGGTGGTGCAGATAGAAAAAAAAAATACAATGCACCGCTGCACTCCCGGATCCCCTCAACCCATCCTCCGCTCACCACGAACGAGCCAGAAGGGAGGAGTTCAAATTTCTGACTTTCCTTAGTGCTCTCTTCCCGTTCGTGGTTCGTGACTTGAACCCGGTGCATTCGAGCTTGCTCTCATCACGGATCATGCCGACGACAAGTGTCCGGGTCTTTCCGAATTGTAGAGTAGGTAGGTACCACATACGGACGGACATTGTTTCAGTCAGTGTTAATTTGTTTTTATGCCGTCTTGTTCCTCCGAATTCCCAGCGTCGAAACCCGATAAACAAAGCCAGGCAACGGGGAGAGGTGGGCAGCAGGTAGATTCCGACTATTTCGGTGCATTGTGGTATCAAAAATTGGATCTCGAAGCGAGGGGAACACGATTGAGGCGGGCTGATGATTATTGCGGGAAGTAATTTGGATTTTTTTTTTCCTGGGAAAGGGAGGTTTAAAAGGGTTCATATGGGGGGAAGAGAGAGAGAGAGTGAGTAAAAGAGATTAAGGTGCAAACGGAACAATTACCAGCTCTCCGGGGGTGATGGTTGAGCCGTTTTTGCACAATGGCGACTGTGAGATTCATATTTCCAGGAACGAATTGCAATTAAGATGTAAATGCAGCCACACATTCACAATAAAGCAGCAGGTATGGATGGAGCCGGGTGGAAGCTAGATATTCAGATTGTAATCAAACAGTGTTGGAACATGTATTCGGTTTGGGTACGATGAATCTCTTGGAAGTAATGAAAATTGCTTTGGATAAACGGGCAGCTCATTGGAAAGGAGCAAACTATATCAAACTTCCAACCGATAAAAGCGGTTAAAGCAAAATGGCTACTAAGCTTATCCATCCAAGTGATTAAAAGTTCTATTATGCCTGCTTTCGAAAACAAATTGAAACACGCTCATTTGTTTGCACTTTTTTAGAGTCTATTTTTAATTTTACCTGGAACTCGGTAGAGTCTCCAGAGTTTCAGTTTGTGGAAATCAATAACGGTCAATAGCTAATGGTAATAACGCCTGAGTTCATACAATCACTATGCTCTTTGATTCTCAATCCACAAATTTCGTTGGAGTTGGTGAGAGTCGTAAAAAGTAACTTAAGGTCGGCAGCGCTCCATCAACAATCACTATGACATTCGCGAATGTCAAATGCACTTATTTGGCAGATGTGAATGCTTCGTTTGACTAAGGTTTGACTGCGCACAGCAAAATATAGCCAAAGAAAAACTCGAAACATAACATTATTTCCATTTACTTCTAGCTCCGAAAAAACACAGGGTTAATTAATAGCTCATTTCCATCAAAATATTATCATCCGGACTTCTTATATCCGTATGCTCTAACTTTACGTTTGAGTCCATCCATCAAGTTCTGCAGTGTGTCCTCAGTCACCTTTCTGGAAGCATTCTCCCTCTTTTCAGCGAAACCTTGCTCATTATTTGCCTATCCTTTCCATTTTCCACGGTTCCGCTTCTCAATTGCCCAATATCTTTCAATTGGACGAAGTTCTGGGGTGTTTGGAGGATTACAATCCTTTGGTATAATGTTTACGCTGTTTCCAGCATAATGGCAAGACGCCAAATCAGACCAAAACAACACAGAACTGGTGCGCTTAGGTAAGCCGCTAAGGTAGTAGCCGCTTTTGCAAACACTTGTTGACGTAAACTTTTCAGTTAATCGTACCTGTAGTTATGTAGATTTTGCTCTTCAAACGTCCACTACAAATAGCCTGCCAAATAATGAAATTTCTAGAGAACTTCGACAATTTTTCGGCCTTGAAATGATCGCCAACCTGTCGAACTGATTTACTGCTACTCGGTGCTGATTGGGGTTTTAATTACTGTTCGGACCGGGACCAGGCTTGATTTTTCCCAGCAGCTTTTCTAACAGCTA
>JASCZW010017687.1:0-16673 GCA_034211315.2 Aedes japonicus | reverse complement strand
ACATTGGGTAGGGTAGATGTACCAATTATAGCTATAGTACCAGTTATGGCTATAGTAAAGGCATTTTACGATTTTTTTCGAATAATCTTCGTATAATCAATCAGATAAAGGACACTATGTATTCTCTGATGTTAATTACACGTTAATTACTGAAGAAAATATATAATTGCATTAAAATCTTTTCAAAACATGCTTGGAAATATGCACCTACATGCGTAACAAGTTTTTGTTAACAAATTGCTAAGAAACAGTCAACTTAAGTTTTGATTTGTTACTGTAGTTTAAAAATTTTGTAACATTTTTTTGTGCAAAATAGTCGTGGACATGTTGAATTTTCATGATATTACCTCAAAACGTTTTGTTTTTACAATAAAAATATGATTTTTAAGTATGACTATAATTGGAACATTTTTACTTCGGTGTACCAATTATCGCTACAGGCGAAACGACACGCAGCAACCCGTTCATTTTAGCCATAGTGCAATGTTTACATCGGCGGTTTTTCAGTTTTCAGTTTCAGTTTTCAGTTGATTTCACGTGATTTCTTCTGTTATTCGAGCTTTCAAATCTCAGGTAATAATAACTATTGAATTTTCTGGGGTTAAAACATAATGATCTCTTTCCTAACTTGTAGAATGCCGAAAAATTCGTTCTCAACACCGTACACTGAAGAGGCTATCGAATCATGCCTCCAAACTATAAAGGGCGGCAAATCAATTTATGCAGGATGTAAGGAGTTCGGGATACCGATTTCCACCATCCGGTACAGGCTTAGCGGCAAGTGGCAACAAAAAGCCAAACCTGGACCGCACTCAGTGTTAACGCCAGCAGAAGAGAAGCAGATTGTCGATTGGCTTGGTGGGATGCAGGACCGCGGCTTTCCTGTTACGCGTGGAGCGTTAATGTACAAAGTTAACGAATTTCTAACGGAAAACTCACGTGAAAACCCGTTATTTTTGTAGGTATTTTTGTATAATAAGATCAATGAACTCTGAAATAATGAACTTTCGATGATGTAGGACGAAAATGGTTCAAGGGTTTCATGCGGCGTAACCCAGGATTTTCCCTACGAACACCGGAGAAAGTAACAACGGCAAGCGGGAGAGTTACCGAAACTGACCTTCGAGGTTGGTTCGAGACAGTGGCCAGCTGGTTGATGAAGAACAATCTTCTTGACGTGCTGGATGATCCGAAACGTGTTTACAACGGTGATGAAACATCGTTTTACCTTCACCCTAGTACAAAGGAGGTAATTGCACGCACTGGCTCACGTAACGTGTACGAAATTGAACAGGCGGGTGGGAAACAAAATGTAACCGTGATGTTTTCTTTCGGAGCATCTGGAGTTGTCGTAAGTCCGCATGTGATTGTCCCGGGAAAACGCATCCGAAAAAGAAGTGGCACGGGGTTTCCCTGCGGATTGGGGTTTGGGTCAGAGTGAACGTGGGTGGATGGACACGCACAACTTCCGCGATTACATCCTTAAAATTTTCCATCCGTTTCTCGTGAAACATGGTGTGACATTTCCCATAATTTATTTTGTCGATGGTCATTCATCGCACAAAGCGGTGGAAGTAGCACATTTGTGCCAAACCTTGAGGATCGTGCTTATTTCGCTCTATCCGAATACGACGCATATCACGCAGCCGGCTGATGTTGCCGTCTTCAGACCGCTGAAAAATGAATGGAGAAAGGTTGTTGATGAATGGAGAATGGAACATCAGGGCGAGTCTCTAACATTGCGACACTTCGGTGGAGTGCTGAGTACAACCGTTTCAAGGGCAATTAAACGCAGTACGATCCAGAATGGCTTTCGAGTGTGTGGGCTGCAACCCTTTGATGCAAATGCAGTTGATTACACTAAGTGCATCGCAAAAGTATCTTCGTCATCGACCAATGAATTACCTTCTAGCTCTCTTCAAGAACCTGTTTTGCCAACTGTTCTAGAACCAACGCACGAACCAGTCCCATCAGAATCAGGATCTGCTACATATTATATGACAACACCGGAACAATTGCCAGTTTTAAACGAATTTTCAGAGCAATCATCAGAGTATGTGAGCATCCACATTGACAAAATTATAGAAGCATATGACTTGATTGGTTACGATACTATGGCAAAGATTGAAGGTGATGTGAACAAGCTCACACGTGAAGAACGTGTAATTCGGTTTTCTATCGAGAGTTTGTTCGGCCTTACGTAAAATTTACTGACTTGTCTGCATCAAAAAGAAATTATAACCCGCCCTCGGTACAGCTTGATTATGACGAGTCGCATGATATCGAGTTGCATGAAAATCCTCGTTTTCCACCTTCAATATCTGCAGACGCTGATTTCACCGAATGTCAAACTATAAATGATGAACCTATTTTAATAGAAATAAGAGCAGAGCCCAATGAAGAAGACATACATGTCATGCATGTACCTGAGTTTACAATAGATTCCACAACGCAATCAGTGGAAAAATACGATTGTAGAGCAATCATCAGACGGTGGCCATGGTATTCAATAGCAATATAAAAATAATGCAAAATTTATTTTTAAAAGTATTATTTTATCTTACAGAAGATATTCACATTGATGACCAAGACGAACCAACTGTTACAGAAACATCAGACGCTGAAACTTGCCTGCAAATGAACGCTGAAGGTAAACACGGTTTCCATTGGAAGAATATCATATTATGCAATAATTTAATTTATTACTCAGATACAACAAAAACCTGCGCGGATCTAGGCAATATTCAAAAGATTCTACACGTTGTGTCACTTCTAAGCGTAGGCTATCGGAGATATTGAAGCTTCCACCAACACCTCGACGCAATCCAAAACATCGGAATTATTCAATGCAGTATACACCCGTTCTCACAGCCGGGGAACGTCTTGAAGCGATTCAGAAGAAAGAAGCAGAGAAAATGGAAATTGAACAGACAAAGAAAAGGAAAGCTCTTGAACGAAAAGACATAAAGTTAAAAGAGAGGAAGCAAAAAAGGCTAGAATGGAGGAACGTGAGCGAAAAAAAGGAACAAAAACAGAAGAAATTTAATCGGAAAACCAAGAAATAATTCTTTTTTTTCTGAAATAAGCCATTGATGTACTTATTATACTTAAAATACCTAATACAATATATGATGAATTAATAATATGATGCAAAACAAAAGATTTGTTTATTTTTATGAGAATGAATAAATCGATCGCCTTAATTAATAAGCTCATCTACATTGTCTTCAAAATTTGATAGCCTTTCAATGTTTCTTGACAAGAGTCTTCAATCATAACGTATTATTGTGTACATTGAATAATTTTCCGATATTTTGTTAATCAACAATGGTGCCCGATTTTGTTAATCAACAATGGTGGCGCTCTCAACCTTTTTGTTCTTGCTTGTCGTTTGCTCAATATCGCCAACTAACACCAAATTATAGTTTTTGAAATGTTCAATAAATCACGTCTGTTTATCTGTGTCACAATAGTAAATAATAAATTAATATATAATTCTTATTTACCATTCAATAAATCTATTCTCAACAGTCTATTTCACTATAACCATAATAGAAACACATGTATGACGAACAAAGGAACCATATGGCTATAATAGGAACCCGGAATAAGCATATTTATTTATATTATAATTTAGTTAGGTTCATTAATTCCTAAAGTTTGATAAGTTTATCTTAACAATAAGACATTAAGCCTTAGTTTTTAGTATATTATATGTAGTATCACGAAAACATGCGTACAACGATGACAAATATATGACTGGAAGCGACAAACTATAGTCATAATTGGTACATCCACCCTACATCCTTTGTGATTGCGTCCCACACGCTCACCGACTCCAAATAAGTTTGGACAAGAAACTGCCAAACGTCGTAGCCTTTTCCGGCAAATTGCTGGATTCCGTGCACCACAGCTAGTTTCCAGGACATCGTAACTAGGTGCGTTGCAAGGTTGTTTGATGGGGTTCTTAATTGCTTCGTTATTCAACAGATTACTATACTGTATTTTACGATAATTGAGCACTTTTCCAGTGGAAGTTTGAATGATTAACAAATAAACAGAAATTTCAAGTGATTTCAGAGCAAAAGAGGGTCTTTTTCAGACACAGGACTAAAATCCACTGTTTACCTGTTGCTGTTCTTCTCACACATTCACTTACACACTTATAAAATTTTACAGTATTCGGTAATTTTTTACCGAACTTTCAACAGCTGAACAGTTCGGTAATCCTATTTAACGGACTTCGGTAAAATTCGACAAGTTCCGGTAGTTTGTTAACCGGAATACTGTAAACTTTCACCGAAACCCGGTAAATTGGATTACCGAACGTTCAGCTGTTGAAAGTTCGGTAAAAAATTACCGAATACTGTAAAATTTTCTAAGTGTGTAGTCATCGAGCCATCCCACGCATGTTTTGATCATTATTCTACGTTTGCCACAGTGAAGAAAAATCCCACGATCATCAGCAAAGCAAGCGAAGGTGAAACCGAACTTTCACCTGTATGAGTGTTTGTTTACATACAGTGGAAAATACACCATTCACCGGGGACTGTCTGTTTTTACTTAAATTTCACCCAAGTTGAATTGGCACCCCATGGTGGGATATTTCTCAAGGTCAGTTGCCTTCGACGCGGGATGCAGCTTCCATTGACGCGAAGTTTGACGAATACAGCAAGATTTTCTTTTCAAGGTTCAGAGCAAATCGATAATCGCGTAATTTTCACACCCTTGTTGTTATGCATCAACCCACTTTATCGTGTTGATTCACGTGAAATTTATATGCCTTCACTAAACGGCACATGAAATTTGGCGTGTCACCCCGTCTTCATCGTCGACCGGCTTGCATTTGGCATATTTTTTGCAGCATGTTTTGCAACGATGCTTCTTAGTGCGATGAGAAATGATGACATTATTTTTTCCTCCTCAACCGATGATGCGCCAACGGGGTTTGTTCTGTGCCGTAATCAAGCCGGCTGGGCGTTGGAAGTTAAAATTATAATTAGTCGGTTAGGAAAATTAACGGCATAACTTTTCAGGCTCAAATGCCTAGATAAACCTATAGGACGTGTGGCGGCGGGCGTCTGTCAAAAAGGCAGTCGGCAACGGTAATCGTGAGCTGAGCAGGGAGGAATTTGAATGGAAAGCTGTCCCACCGTAAAACTACTTGTCCGACCGAGAAGAACGGTGTTAGGCAGAGAGCTCACTTGTTGATCCCGCATAATGCCGACCGTGCGCATCCATCTGGCAAAAATGCTAAGTTGAACAAGTGGATGTTTTTGAGGCAGCTATTTTTATTTACAGTTTTGACATTGATTTGAAAGCGGAGCTTACGTGGCTTCACATGGTATTTAGTCAATTTGATTGGTAGTGTGCGCTTCGTTCTAATTAATATATGTTTTAGCAGGGAGGATTCGACCAATCACTCAAAAATTGGATGTGTTTGTCCATTTTTTTTATGAACATGAAATGTTCATACTTGACATTATTGCTTCTGCAAATCCGAACAAATGTGGTTATTACCCGATGGCAATAGTTTCTGTTGGAAGCTACATGCAGGAGGCGACCGACGTCAAAATGTATGGGCTTGGTAGATCACCATTTCATATCAATACTTGTTATAGCTTGGATGTGCAAACCTTCATGAATTGATACAATATAAATAAATTACCGAAATATTGAATGTTTCGCTTGTTGATCTGCAAACCTCCCCAGTAACATTGCCAAAACCATCCAGATGTATTAAGTTTTATTAATGTTTTATGAAAAACACTAGATATCAATTTGGTTTTATTATGGCAACAAGAAATGCCAATAGGTTTCAAATTTTAGTCAGGTTTATGATAACCTACACAGCTTCTTAACAACGATCATAAAACCCTTTGCCTTTTACTCCTATCAAAGGTTTTATTTTGACTTTATGAACTCTTAAAATGCTGTTTTGAAATGTCGTTTTTTATCTTATTATGGTTAGTTGAAAAAGCATTTTAAAACCATTTTGTCTCCAGTAAATGCATCACGCAAGCCTTCGCTCGTAAAATTAGTACTTCCGTTCGAGATGTGACCAAAACGCTGAGAACTTCGAAGAGTAACGGACTTAGGACTTTCAAGAAGCAGAAGAAGCCGAAACGAAGTGAAAGACAAGCAGCATTTGTCAAACCAAGGGCCCGTAAATTATACGATAAACTGCTTTGTGAAAAACCGGCATACGTAATTATGGATGATGAATCCTACGTAAACTTTGATTATATGACGCTTTCGGGTGACCAGTTCTACACGGTCCGTTCTGGTCAAACAATTAACGATGCCGATGTGTCAACTTACACCGAAAAATTCGGTTAAAAAACACTTATTGGGCAAGCAATTTGTGAGCGTTGAATGCTTTCAAATCCGTTAGTACCAACTGGAAATGCTTGGAGTGGCGCCTGATCGCCATGATCCGGAATCACAATAACCCAATACCAAGGGTGAATCGCTCAGCACAATTTTCTCCGGTGCGATTTTTCTTGAGTGTGTCTACAAGCGTTGCAATGTTCTGGGAGTTCCCGTAATGTGCCGAAGGTGCCAATGTGTTGACAGCCCAAATTGTTATTTTCTGCCGAGCCTGGCAACAAGGCAATGTATATTGGCAAGGTTGCTGTTTTTTTTTTATTTCTATAAGCTCAACTGTCAAAAGTGTTCCTCAGTGTGCCACACATGTGCTATGGATTGAAAATCGAAGTGCCGAAGTGATAAAACATATTCGTATAGTGTGTAAGACTGGCACACTGTTCTTAACGACTTACCCTTGCCCAGTACTGATTTGACCGGATTTGGTATCAGTGCATAACGCGAAGGACACGGTAGCCTGGTACAAAGCCAACGGAGTCGAACCTAAGGAGATGAATCCTCCAAACTGTGAAACAGGTAAGATCAATTGAAACTGTTTGGGCTCTGACAAAGGCATATTTGCGCCAACATGTTAAGGCACCGGATTCGATAAAAACTTTTGAAAGAGACTGGAAAAAAGTTTCAAAAATTATTGTCAAACAGTCTGTGTTGAATCTAATGGGCAGTATTTTGTCAAAAGTCCGCTCTCTGGCGTACGATTAAATGAATCTCGGAAATGTCACGTTGAACTGTAGAAGATTATTGTAGCAAACATAAAAGTGCAATTTACTTCAAAACCGAGCGTACCCTATAGTTCATGAATAATTTAAATCATAATTTCACCTACAAGCAGCTTACATTTTTGGACCTTCAAAAAAATGATGCATGTAAAAAAATAACAAAGGTGTGGTGCTAGTAGGCCTAAAGATCTAAATTCCAAGCAGTTTTTAGATAAGCTAGAATAACATTCCATAACAAAACTTGTTGTAAATTAGATCTACAAACCTCAACCTGAATCCTAGAGGGTTTGAGCTGTTTAGTGGAATACTTGTAACTATAATTTAGAAGAAAAATTAGTAATCTCCATTTAATTCCAACTACCTTTGCTTATCTTCGACAGATACGCGTATTTCGTCTACAATGTGCAGACTTCTTCAGTGTCTCGTACTAGTCTCAGTCGAGTTATTAGTACGAGACACGGAAGAAGTCTGCACATTGTAGACGAAATACGCGTATCTGTCGAAGATAAGCAAAGGTAGTTGGAATTAAATGGAGATTACTAATTTTTCTTCTAAATTATAGTAAACCTCAACCTGCCAAAAGAAGTATGGTTTCACTTGATGATCTGAGGACCTATATTTGGGGAGTTCATAGACAACCTAATTTCAACCCAAAACTGCTTTCAGCTTAGCATTTTGGACCTTCAAGAATAAGCCTTGTGCCCTAAGCTGAACAAATAAATCGCTTGTTGCGTTTTTAGGCTTGAAGACCAAGGCGCTGGGAGGGCTACAAATGGTAAGTTGACAACTTGGCAGGAGGGTGCGACCGACCTCTGGTCCTCACAAGTTTCTACCTCACGCCTCCACGAGTCATATGATCACAAAAGACTGCCAGCTGAAACATGGAGACGCTGGTTGGCGTAGCCTGGGCAATGTTGTCAATCTGACAATAGCGAAGTGAGGAGGTGCGACCGGTAAATCATGTCATAATTTTCCATTATCATATCTTTCAGGTCTACCAGGTCATCAGGTATTAAAAAATAATTTAACATTTAATATTAATTTTTTTTTCTCATGGCAGTCATACATTGTCTAAATTTGCTGGTTCATAATGGATGCGGAAGTTTGTCTACAATTGCAACAAAACAGCAGTCGGCACAGATGTAATTTTCAGTTCATATTATAATATCCCTCGACTATATATTATCATAAAGGACATTGTTTATTCATAACCATTATCAATCTTCTTTATCACCACCATTATCATTTTTATCATTACTGGTGTTTTTGGGATTTATATTTTAACATTTTTTTTTTTTAAATAATTTCTCCTAATAGGTTGTATATAATTTAAATTATTATGTCTTATATGTCCAATTATCATTATGATCTAGAAGTATCTAGTTGAACAAAAGAAGCTGCGACGGAATCTATGGTAGGCTTTTGCACTTATTACCTAATGTATTTTTAAATTTGTTTGCAAATGGACCTTTTTCCAAATCTGAGCTGTTTGCCATTCGGATAGTGTCTGATTTTTTTTTTTAAATAATTTCTCCTGATGAAATTGTTTTATTGATTTTACATCTTAGATGATTTAAAAATTTCTTGTTGTTTTTTGTTGTTGTTGTTTGTTGTTTTTTCCATTTGTCTTTAACTCCCTTACACAGGAGCAATAATTATATAGCCAGCAAAAATAAAAGCGTATTGCTGTTATAAAATCAACATCAAGCAGCAAATAGTGACCATGGCAACAGTAAATTAAAATGTATATATGTTATTTTTGTATAATTTAACAAACTTTTTTAGGATACCTCAAATCAAGATTTTGGGAAATTGCTGCTATCGCTGAAAACAAACAAAAACTTGCATATGCGTGAAACCACAGAACTCTACATTTTAACACTTTACAACATTTCTTACATTTCAGGATCCACCAAAGGGAGATCATAAATAATAGATACCGAGTTATTACAGTATTTTTCATTTACATAAATACATACACTATTATATAAATATTTCATGGGAATGGGAGGGACCATCAGGGCACCCGATTGAAGCACTCTGGATGGGGAGAGTGGAAATGCCAACTCCCCATTGTTAACAGTTTGTGAATAGAGGGCGGGCTCTTCTCCCCGCCCATTGGGGCATCCTCATGTTAGATTGCTTGCTCTTTTGACCAATTGGCCAATCTTGTTGTTGGAAGGAGATTCTTTATATCCCTGTGGATACGTATAAGTGATGTTGCCTATCGATCTACCCAACCCCTTTTGGCCCTTCATACAATGGCATGATTAGGATAATCAGTGGTTATTAAAGCTTGATCAAGTCTAACAGCGAGGAGAGCTCACTGCTGTCGGACTTAGTTTCCGTGCTACAATGGGTGGTAGTACATATCATACACATCATACATCATACATTGAAGACCAAGGCGCTGGGAATTTCTTGGATAACCTAGATCAACCTTTTATTCCAGTATTTAATTCATCATTTGATTCAAATGATCATTATGCTGTAGATCTGATGACTGTTACTCCAGCGAGTTCTTGGGTAATCTACATCACCTTTTTAATTTAACACTGATTTGATCTATGGAGATTCAAGAATACCCAGGAAACCAATAAGCATTTCCAAAGCGTCTTTACGGCAGCCTATCAAGCATTTAAGTCACCTTAAATGTCACATAAAGCCGCCCAATATACGGTTGTACCGTCAGCACGCGCAGATCGCCTGCTACAACAGGTACTTCTTTGCGAATTTGTTGATCTTTCTCTTCCGGAACTTTTCCGGAACCTCTATGCAGGACGTACCGACAAAAAACTCAAGGCCGGGGATTTGTTTGGTATCCGCCTTGATATATGTCTCGTTGTCCATGACGAGACAGCCTGGCTTGACCAGCCACTCTCGGTACAGCTTCCGCGCACGCAATTTGGCCACCGTGTTTTGCTTGTCAGTCCGGTTTGGCGCCTTCCTGACCTTAAAAACACGTAGTCCAGCTCTCTTCATAGTCTGCTGGATGAGCCACTTCGACGAATTGACCTTTTTGGCCACGTCTCGGGTGGAAAGGTTCGGGTTATTCTTAAAAAACTGCCTTATCTTCCGCGCCTTCTCTGGGTATTCCGTTTTCGGTTTTCGGCCGCTTCCAGCGCGCCGCTTGATGGTCTTCGTCTCTTGTAACATCTTCACAACGCGGGACACGGTAGGATGGTGGATTCCAAGCCTTTTGCCGATCCATCTGTGCGA
Organism: Aedes japonicus; assembly: GCA_034211315.2. Taxonomy (NCBI): domain Eukaryota; kingdom Metazoa; phylum Arthropoda; class Insecta; order Diptera; family Culicidae; genus Aedes; species Aedes japonicus. Next base: position 6,348 of record JASCZW010017687.1, on the reverse strand, counting down.
CTGACCAGGGGTATCGATCACCGCGCCCAAGATTTGCTGGCGTAGCTCTTCTTGTTTCGAATGCATCTTGAAAACTACTTGACAGAACGCGAATTTTTGCACACATAAACAAAATACTTTAAACTAGTATTATCCAAAATTTCATGAATTCTACCCACGCGATAAAAAGTTACACTCAAAACAAAGTGTCGCATTTTTTCGGAGTCCAATCTTTATTTACTGCATATGCTAATGCTTATTGGTTACCTGGGTATTTATCGTTTAAAAAAACTAACACATCGTTTGTTGTGGCTGAGCATTGAGCGATTCTGGTATTACATTTTGGGAAAGAAGTTTCAGATCTTTACGGATTTTAAAGCACTTAAGTTTTTGTTTTCTGCATGTTTGAAACCCTGCGCGTGCCAAAAACGTTGGGTTCCAAGGCTGCAAACTTTTGATTGCGAGGTTATCCGCGTTAACGGCAAAGCCAACAAAGCCAACATTTCCGATACACTATCTCGACTTGCAAAGAAATATGCTACTCAATTCGCAAGCTCTTACAACCACATCATGACACACATGGCAGATAGTCAAGGTGTGTACACGCTCATTCGGATTTACCCAAAATTGAATAACTTTTACCCATTTTCATAAAACAGGCTGAAACGTCAAACCATGGGTAAGGCGATTTATGAAAGTGGGTAAACGTTACTCATTTTTAAAAAAATGGTTCAATCCTTAAGCAATTAGTCTACTGTTTGTACAATGCACAAACCATCCTTGACAGACTAGCAGTAACACAGAGGGATCGAAAGCTACAGGAAGGGGGCGAGACTGTCGTTCAAAGATTAAGACGGTAATGATCTGGATAATGAAGATACTTTCAGAGATTCGCAATAAAGAATCTCACTCATCATCTTCGTCATCTAAAAATTATCGAGCAAGTGTGGTTGAAACTCCATCATATACTGGAGGTGTAAGTGATGCAGCTGAGAAACGGTTTGATGAGAACTATGAAGGATCGCAATGATGATCGTAGAGGACACAAGTTTTCATGTTGCAGTTCCAGGAGCCATCGTGGAGAATCTTCGCATCACATCCCAGGGTAAATTATTAATGAATAAATTTAATTGTAGGTGATTTTTATAAGGTGTATTTTGTACATATATTTTAGCCACTACAAAGATGAACCAAGAACGCCTCGAAGCGACCATCGCACGGACGTCTTTGGATGGGAAGACGATGATGATAGACTGCTGCTACTATGGATGCCACCAAATTTGCCATATTTTTCGGAAATGCACCAACCTTCACAATTCCCGGACGATGCTACCCGGTAGATATCCGCGGTCAAGCAAGCTTTACAGATACATCTTCAGCAGTTGGAAGGTGATATGTTGATTGTCATGCCTGGTCAAGAAGATATCGAAGTTATTTGCGGGATCCTAGCAAAGCGATTGGTGGAAATCGAAAACGCCCTAAAGTTGTCTATTCTGCCGATCTATTCTTAGCTTCCGCCCGATCTGCAAGCGACCATTTTTCAGCGTTCTGCAGAGGGCAACAAAAAATTTATTGGTGCGATAAAAATTGCCGAAACTTCCCTTACTGTAGATGGCATAATTCTCGTTATTGATTTCGGGTATAGCAAACTAAAGGTGTATAATTCCAGGATTGGTATGGACGCTCTTCAGATTTATCCTATCTCGCAAGTAAACGCAAACAAACGTTCTGGTCGAGCAGGTAGAACTGGCCCTGGTCAAGCCTTCCGCAGGAACGCCGAGCGGCAGTTCAAGGACGAGCTGCTTGCTTTGACATTCCCTGAAATCCAACGAACTAATCTAGCCAACACCGTTCTGGTCATAAAATTGCTTGTTGTGGCCGATCTACTTCAGTTCCTACCACCAAGTTAAGAAACTACTTAGTCCTGAACGAAAACTTGAATTCACGGGATAATATTTTGAGGTTCAGTAGTAGTCTATTTGTATCAATAAAATATAAAAGAAAAAGCTGAACCATAGCAGCCTAGGGTATTTTTATTTTTTAAATATTTTACCCAATTTCCATAAAATCCACATTTTATAATAATGAGTAGCCTAACGCTAAATCAAATAAATCGTGGGTTTGAACTCGGTAACGAAATTTTGAGTAGTTCCATTTTTTATGATTTTGTGTTAACTTTACAAAATTTTGGGTAAATCCGAATGAGCGTGTATACAAAGGTGAACTTTGATAAATCCACTACGCTTATCCAGCAATTTACGAGTACTCATGGCCGTCTCGACTGAGCTCGCTTTCTGGCAGGGAGCAAGTGATTCGACGTTTGGCTTAGGTCGTTTGACACGAGTTTGACAACTAATCGATAGGATTTGATCGATTCTCTGTCAAACGGCCTAAGCCGAACGTCAAATAGCTTGCCTCTAACAGAAACCGAGCTCAACCGAGACGGCCATTAGAACTCGTAAAATGCTGGATAGAATTAGAATAATGTATCAAAAGATTATGAAAGGGACTGTTCATAAACCACGTAGACTTTTCGGCGGGGAGGTTTGACCAAAGTCTACGCTCCACACAAAATTTCAAAAAGTATGTGGAGAAACATTTGTGAGGAGGGGGACGGGGCTCTGAGATTTTCAAAAATAAGTCTACGTGGTTTATCAAAATTCCCAAAGCAACAAAAATCAACAAATTTAATTAGAAAGAATTTCATTCAGTTTTCTTGGAAATATGTATGCTTCATATAGCACTGAAACAATTTAATTATTCATGAAACACATACCAAATGATGAGGTTTTTACGCATTAATCCAATTTATGAACCCCCGGTTTGAATCACATATGGAGGTTTCAGTTTACCCTGACTCCCGTTCAAATGCGATCAATGTATCAACAAACCACTGTCCATTCATAATAACCGCCCGATGACAAATTGAACACGAAAACATACCATACCGACGGAAAACATGAAACGAATACGGATATAGCACGGTAAAAGTTCGAAATGAATCAACACATTTGTCAAGTCATCCGGATTATCCACAAAGACAAAACATCGTTCGAACACTTCATTAGCCACCTCGAAATAACGGAGACGAAACACTCAACAGCCAACAGAAAACCACGCTTCTCCTACCAGGTTTGACCTCCGCCGAGGCGGTGACAGTTTCGTCTTTCAGCGTCATTTCCGCCGCGAAATTCTCTCACTAGCTCCGTGAGCGTTCGTTGACACAGAAAGGTTGCGGTTGCGGTTGTTGTTGTTGTTGTTATTGTTGTAAAAGGAAATCTACGGTGTTGTTTTGCTTCGTTGACCAGCGGGACACTTTTCCGCTTTCTGTTTTCGTTTGGGTTCTACACTAATGCTAACTAAACACTGTATTCCGATGCTTACTGTAATCGTCGTTGGGGTCGCACGTTGGGCTAACGAACTATAAAACGAGGTTCTTTTCTTGCACACTCACTCAGTCACATTTCACTAAACTAGGTAGTTTCAAAAAAGAATCGCTATAGCCGCCTATGATCAGTCCCTAATCAGCTGATTAAGCTAGAAGAAGATCGTTTATTTATTCAATGTCGGTAAACGTGTTTGGATTTTGTAACAGAAACCGAATGTCGTACTAGCCGAAGCCAGATGGGAAACGAATATCCGCGCACCTGTTTGCCGTTCTGTCATCCTCTCACAGCCTACTAGATGATTCACCGAAACTGCTACCAACCGTGGTAATCAATCTCGAATTCGCTACAGAAAACTAAGAACGGAAATCTTCTCGAACACGTTTGTCTTATTCGGTAGGGTTGGTCACCCAATCGTGTTTTCAGTCAGTGCAATTGCTGGTTGCATGAAATGGCCACCCCTAGGATCCACCTCCCGTGGAAGCGCGAGCAAGGTGCTGCCTTAATTACGACACTAATAATCCAATGCTAAAATATCTCCGTCCAAACGGATGGTCTCTTGAACTTGAAATTATGAATACTTGAACAGTCTCTACTTCTGATCTCCAAACCAACAGGAATATTTACTGCTCGGAACTTTTTCAAATGTTTGGAATGTTCTTCTGACTGAATTCCTTTCCTATTCATCCGCAAAGAATTCATCGAATGGGGACGCACGGTGCTTGATGCCACACGGCCCCCTTCGAGACGAAAATGCCACTGACCTTGCTCAAACGGCTACATTGTAACCGAACTCGAATCCGACCAATCGAATCTAAGTCGCCTTATTTCACAACTGCGTGCGTGCGTCGGTCGTTGCCTATTTTTGGAATGCAATCTGTCGTCTAAATGGTCGAATTCACGATCGACATGCGGCCATATATCACCTTGTGCCAATAGCATCGAGATGATCGAAATAGCATATCTCAACGTGTTGTCACTCTAATCTAAGTGATCCCACGCATCTCGTGGCCCAGTGTTGTAACAAGCTGAGTTGCAGCTTGTTTGGCTAATTTTAGCGGCCCTTTTGGCCGCCACCGTCGACGCCGTGTGATGGGTTGATTGATTGATTCTGTAATCGAGAAAGTACTCTATTGAGCCGTGGGTGCCATTAGAGCGGAGTCATTTGAAAATAGATCATCTTCGGACGTTACTTAATATTGGTAAGGCGGTGCTGTTTGTGAGATATTTGTTTCGTGATACTGAAGGTGCGTTTGCACTAGTGGCAGCAGGTAGCATTACACAGAAAAAATGATTAATTTTCATTTGAAATTTTATCTCAAATAAATTGCAAATAAAGCAAGCGTAAACAAACGAAATTGTTTGCAATCTTTCATACAACGAACCTGATTTCAGCGATATCTGGCTTACATTTTCATTAAATATCCCATAAATTTATACCAAATATAGAATTCTATATATGTGTATTTTATAACGCTGAAATTTTTTTTTTTTTTCAAACTGTGTATTAATGTTGCCTCGAATAGCCGTTTAAGTGCGCCGTTTAAGCCGTTTAAGTTTTAAATTTAACTCGATCCTTAGTTGCTTAAGAATTATATATCAAATCCGGGAGCATACAGTGTGATTTCTGGGTATTCCTGAACAAGATTCACTTAGAAAATAATAGATAAACAGAAAAAAAATGGATTTTAACAGAAGCGTAAAATTTTTCCTCGTTAAATTGAAAGCCAAAGCATAAACAATTGCTTGCCATCTTTCATACAGCATACAACATTGTTTGCAGTCTTCTATACAACAGACTTGATTCCAGCGATATCTGGCTTAAGTTTACAAACAAGATTCCATTACATTAATTGTTATGTTATGTATTCTCCGTGCGAGGAGTAACGATTATGATGTAGAAGGGAGATGTTCGCTCATCACCATGAGCATCAAGAGTGAAAAACAATGTTTTTGGCTAGAATGAAAAGATGTGAAGAAAGTGTTGAAAGTTCCGCCAGAGTGCGGCAGGTAGGGAATCTAACAGATGTTTTTGAAAATTGAGCGAAAGGGCATGTATCCAATGGTACTCGAACCATGGACGTCAATCTTTGCCTAACATCCCACTGCGGGGTAGGTTGTAGCGACGGAACAAGTCCACCACTTCAACAGGCAAAAATTGACGCATGGATAGACGCTCATGTACCACTGTGGCTTGTATAGTTTATTCTTAGCGATCTATTGTGTGCACTCTGTTTACTGATGCGCCACATGGGAGAGGAACTCTCTCCTTTTTTGGGTTTGTTTTGATTCGCAACGACTGACGATCACTTAATGTTTTCTCGTTAATTTTCCTACCTGCCGCACTCTGGCGGAACTTTCAACACTTTCTCTTCACATCTTTCATTATAGCCAAAAACATTGTTGTTCACTCTTGGTGCCTCATGGTGATGAGCGAACATCTTCTTCTACATCAAGATTCCATTAATTTATGCCAAATCTAGCATTCCGTTTATGTCCATTAGATAACGCAGAATATTTAATGTTACCTTCAAACTGTTTTATGCTACTATTAATCATTAATAACGTGAACACTGGCGTGTATTCAACAAAGTGTTGAATGTTAAGACACGCATAAAATTTTGCCTCGTTCAATTGAAAGCCAACGCAAGCGTAAACATCGAAATTGCATGCAATCTTTCATATAATTGACTAGATTAAGGCCTTAATTGCACGCCAAAGCAAGCGTAATCGCTTGCAATCTTCCATACAACAGACCTGATGAACCTTCCTTGTGTGTTGATGTTTTTTCAAGAGTAAGGTGTTTCCAGACCCATAACCTGGACCCGAATTTCAAACGTTCATTGTGGAAAGTTTATATGACCAAATTTTGAAGTTTTTGCAATCAAAACGCTTGTTGGGGAACGACAAACACGACCGTATATTAAGTTTCTGGTGCGTACTGCCCTTTTAAACCCGATTGGCCACAAGAAATCTGGAAGGG
>JASCZW010017686.1:0-16681 GCA_034211315.2 Aedes japonicus | reverse complement strand
GCTGAAAGTGTTTGAGTCTTTGATTCCTGTGCTTCTTCTCCTGAAAGCTTTCGCTTCATCAGAGCTGAACTATCTCTCGATTCGTCGTAGCTCTGGGCAATTTGGCGGGTTTGAGGTTTTTGATACAATGTTCACTTGATTTGCTTGGTACTACTCCATCACAGTTTTAGCATAGTGGCATGATGCTAAATCGGGCCAGAACAAAGGTTTTCTTTGTGACTTTTGATGAAGCGTAGAAATCGCTTCTGCAGATACTCTTTCTGATAGATCTCCTTGTTGATTGTGCCTGTAGTGAGCATGAGCATGAGCATGATTGACCGCCCACAGATGCAATTCCGTTATTGCCAGATCAGCTGTATTTGCACAAAGAACCAACAGATTATGTTTGGAACTAACATACATCTTCAATTTGTAAAAACTGGTGACCCATTATAAAGCAATACCGGCGCCGTCCGTGTCCGAATGCTGGTCAAGTAGGGCATGGAAGAGGAACGTGTTGACATGATACTCGCTTTTTAGGAAGCCGAGAAATCCTCTGCACTTCACGAGAAATCACTGGGATGATGGATAGTTGGGGATAGGTTAGCAGCCGAGTTCGTTTTGGTTAACGATACGCTGAAAATATGTAGCACTTTCATAGCCAAAAGCAATGGGTCGCTCAATGTTACTGAAAAGAGAAAAGCACAACTTAAAACAAAACAAAACAAAATAGACAAAATAAAATGTGTCGGAAACCTTCCGGTAGCAACATGATAATTGTGACTAATACACTCTTCTTGCACTGATTAATTTACAAACTTATCCTGAACACCGAATCAAAACTCACTTTGGCACGGTTGTGGTATTTTCTTCTAAAATCTAGTTCTAGATACTGGCACTTGGTTTGCAGGAAATATCTTCCCCACAATACCCGCGAACGACGACACTTTGGACTCGCTTGAGGAAGAATCAACAACACACAACAGCGCAATTGAATGTATGCAGTTTTTTTTTTAATGAATCGCAAGCATGGCGCGATCCTGCGACACGCAACACTCTTCTAACTTCAGCTCACCGGAACCAATTCTGTTGATTGTGCCTGTAGTGACGAAAGATTTACTCTTTTTGCCACACGTGCAAATTGCTTGCCACACAAGGTATTTTTTGGGAAATTTCGATGCCTTCTTCATTCTGAAAAGCTCAGCGGTAGCATTTCTGGCCATAGCTAGCTGCATAAAAAGCCAGCCCTGGAAGCTTCGTGGAAAATTCGTCAAATATTCGCAGTACAAACGTCGAGCCAGCGAACGCAAAAAACACTCAGCTTGTACTTATAATTATTTCTCTCTAAGCAGATGAAAACAGTCGATATCGCGCGTTCAAATACAAGTCATCACCGAAACTGTGTACTGAACATTAAACACACAAAACTGGAAAGCAGAAGTTTTGCGTAAATAAACCCAATTTAAAAGAACTGCAAATTTTAGGTTGTCCTTATATATATTTCGTTCAGTGTTTTGATGCTGATTGTGTTACATCAAGAAAACGATTAAAGTGTTCCGCTCTGACGTTTCTGAAATTATGGTTGTAAGGTTGTCGCTCGAAGGTCCATTTTTATCCACACATTCAGTCTGGTTAAACGGGAAGATTGTGCTCCGGAACCAAGAAGATCGAGAAATAACGGAAAGTTAACACCATTTTCCGAATTGTGTCCAGAAATCAACCTACGTCGCTTGAAGGAGTGTAACGGAAAATCATATGACTGAGGCAATTCGAAACCTTGGAAAGTATTTAAAAATTGATGTCATCGAAAACGAATATCAGAGGAGAAAACGTGGTTGATTCGAAGGTGGTGAATGACGTGGCAGGAAATCATTCACAGCCATGTGACATCTGTTTGTGGTCGGGAAAGCGATCGAATGACTTTTTGAAGATCAAAACTGTAGCACCGCCAGCTATATTGAAGCGTGTGTTTTATCCTCTTGACGCGCAAATACTAACCATGGAGCTGTTGCTGAATATTAGCTATCGGTTTCGTGGTCAGTAAGGACCATGCAATCTTGAAGGACCCCAGACTTCAATCTGGCAGGCTCGCAAAGAAAGACTGGGATTGAGACTCAATAAGCCAGTTCCAGGAGAAGGCAATTCGAATGATGGAAACACAGCTCGCTGATTTTTCAGCGAAGTAAATGCAGTTGCCGAAATCACTGGGCTCGATAAAAACCTTTTTATTGAAATTCGCAACCCTTCTAAAATTCGTCAACCTGAACCGAAAAATTGAAGCAGAAGCTTTTGGACAATTTGTTCAAGATACATATAGGATGTATCGTGGATTGAACGAATGGTATTCCCGTACTATTACACGCTAGCGATATAATCAGGACTGCTACATTGCCGTTGGGGATGCTGAGTGAAAAAGTCCAGGAAACGAGGAATAAGTGCATAAGAAAATTTCGGGAATGGCATGCAAGGAAGTTCAACCGTATTGTCAACTTGGAATAGGTTTTCCTCAGACGTTTTAACAGACGAACAACTCTTGGTGAGACACAGTTAGATTGACGTGAAGAAGCTCAAAACATAATCAAATTTAACTTAAATCCTATTACGTCTTTTTCTAGGAACACACATGTTCATTGTCATATACTGTACAGAGATAACAGCCATGATTTCTGTGTGTTTTGATTCTAGTTGGGCTCCTTGAACATGCCCTATGCTCAATTTCAACTACTTCTATTCAACTTCATAACCTGCCGTGCTCTTACGTACCAATACTTTCTCTTCACATCTTTGGTTTGAAGAGAAATTTCTGTTCATTCCTAGTGTTGCATGTTAGTAAAAATGGTATTTCCAATTTCAAAATTATAATAGATTGACGATGTCTATGTAAGAACTATTTAATGCAGAGTAGCTGCTTCGTGTGGGAATGAAATGCGATTTTACATACCCTTTATTTACATCGCAATGAACATTCACATTTTTTGTTTGTGTAGTTTCAAAGTGTTTCCGATTAACTAGAGCCCAGTACTTCTCTATTGAGCAAAGTTCTGGACAGTTTGGTGGATTGGCTGGTTTGGCACGTATTTGACCTCTTGTACCTTTATACCATTCCAGGACGGATTTCATAGCGACAAGAGGTCAAATCATGCCAAAACAGAGCAAAGGAGTCGTGGCTTCTGATAAACGGTTACAAATCCGCTGTTGCATTTTTTTCTCGTACAAATCCTCATTAATAGTGCTGGTAGAGAGGAAAATTTTAGATTTTTGACCACAACTACACTTCCAACCACCTCAAACTTTCAGATCCACAGTCAAGCGCTGGTCAAATGATTTGAAAATACAAAACACGGTACTTTTCGATAGTTTTAGTTTCTTGGCAAGATCGCGTATCAATAAGTTCGGATCTTACTGCCGTTCGTACAAACACTTCCACTTGATTCGGCGCCATTTTACTGAGTATAACAAGAATGTTAACATGTTGTGTCACGAAATAAAGAAGAAAGTTTCAGCTGTCATATAAGTAAAAAGTTTCGGCGATGCGTGAAATAATTCAAAATCTACACTGAAAGAAAAGTATCCGAAATTTAACATGAACAGACTATATGTTGATATGTTAGTCATTCATGTAACCACCAGAGAGTTGTTTCATTTTATTTTTAACAAAGTATTCGTAGCCCCTCGAATTGTTTTCCGTACACATTTTTTTCTGTGTCAACAACTGCTTCGTGCTTTGACAGTTGCGCGTCAGCGTTAATTGCAGTAGCTTCATAAAACGATATAGTCGGTTTATTTGCCAACAACGAACAGATTCGTTAGTCCGACCTTCGATTTCGTAGTATATACTTAAATTGATTTTCAGTGTATGAATGAATCGTTAGGTAATCCATATTTTCCGACGTTGTTCATCATCGTTTCCAACAGCCACCCAGACCGGTTCATTTCCGAGAGAGAAACTTGAGGATGTTCCAAGCAACTAATGTTTAAGATCCAAACCAAACATCCGGCTGATGTCCAACGGTTTAAAATTGAAGAAATACCACTTGTTTGGTGTTCAAATCAGTACAAGCGGTATCGGTGTTCGACCAAGTACTTCCTATGGTGAAAGCCTGTGCTCTGTGAGGGTCAATACGTCGTCCTACAACAGGATGGAGTGCCATGTCACTGTCGAAATCGTCCCAACGATGGCTGGATGGGTAATATGAAGTTTTGGACGAAAGATTTTGACCGCCCTACATGCCCGGACCTAAAACCGTTGTTTTATTCGATTTGAATGACTGTTGAAGTCTACAAAACATCTCATCCTAGTATAAAGACCCTGCTACCTGTTATAACGTGCACATGGCAGTCGATGTCGAAGGATTAAGTTTGAAAGGTTTGCTGAGGCACTAGAGCAACATCTTCCGGCGTCGTCTTGAGGATGTCATTGATAAAAATGGAGGACACATCGAGTTAATTTGTTTAAGAGGATCTAATGAAGGTGACTGAGCTCGAAAGCGTTAATATAATTGCACCAATAATTTTCCAATTTTTCCTGCACGCACCCTGTATATCCTTTACACAAAACGGTGGAAAGCTAGATCCTCTTGTTCGCCCCCTTTATCAGCAACTTATCATCAATCTTCCAGTCATTTATCGTCTCCCCCCCCATTTGATTCCATTGATAAAAACGATACCCACCGCGACCGGTAGAATTCCGATGGACGATTGCCATTCTACAACATGTACAGTCAACTGTTTGGCTTCTTCTAGTGCATAACTGCAGAGACGTATTGCTAGGCGTACATATAGTATCATTGCAAGGGTTATGCAGCCGTTAATGGGCACGTATTTTAAAATACAATTTGAGAGGATTAAAAATGCAATAAGCAATTTTTTAGTTGAAGCCAAGGGGCAAGACAACTCCTCATCGCGAGTAATTTCAGAGTTGCTTTGAGGTACTTTGAGTAACTCTCGTTGCTCGAAAGCGAGCACTGTAATTTTTTTGCTCTCTGTTTTTGCACGTAGCTGTCAAACAAACCGACGCTAGTACATTAGCTCTCAGTGTGCACAGTTGGAAACTAGCAATTTTCAATTTTTTAGAAAAACAAGTTACATTCAGTTAAACTACATATCTGATATGCTCGTACAATTTTATACCGTATTTACCACTATTCGTGTAAGGCTTTGCCTTTTTCGTTACGAAGTTATTTTTATGTCTCCAATTAAGTCAAACTTTGTATAAACCCATCAGTTTTGGCTTGATCTGGAATTTTCTTATGCAGCATCATTCAACCAGACGGTCAGACTAAGAACTTGTGCTTTGGAACAAGGGCAGGAGAAGAGACAAACGAGCTCAGCCCGCTGCATTCCGACACAAGCTTCTCAGAATCGATGTTTAGCAAATCACGAACCTATACATTTCGCTATCATGCCTCATCATTGTACTTCAGTAGGACTCACCGTTGTGCCATCGTCTATTGCTATTAGCAGAATGTCCACAATGTTTTCAAACAAATTGGAAGTCAAACTTTTCGAAACCCTGGCAACCGATGAATATTGATTTAATTTCAAGCTATATTGAGTTACTTGTGAGTTACTCAGTGCATTAAAGCAACTCAGAGTAGAGCTGTCTCATCCCTAGGTTGAAGGTGCAAATTTTTGGACTGAGTAAGCTTTATTTCTCACTGAAAATTCATTGGGCAGTTGGACTTAATTTTCCTTCAATATTGTCATTGAGGTGAGAGTAAATGATTTACTGTTGAAGCATTGGACTCAATGCAGTCAATCAATCTGTGATAAATTTTGACATTTAACATGTTCTGTTTATAACACGTTTTACAAATCTGATTCATCATTGTACTCCGGTTGCCAAATAGAATGCAACGAACGACTTTCATCACGATTGCTTCGATTCAGTACGAAAAAACTGCTTGGTGACATTGTTGATTATGATGATGATTAGTTGTTCCTCAACGTGCAAATAATCGTAATTTTTTTTTTCTAGAACCCAAACGCTTTTTTTTTTCTCTGAAAACCAGTGCTATTCTTCGCACGTTAAAATTACAATTATAGATTGAATTGAACTGCAACTTCAAATTCAATTCCCATAAGCATCATAAAGGTTGTGCCCAATTCATGCACGCTCATCGCGCGCAATCAAGAAAACGGAAAGACGTCTCAAAAGCGTTTCAAAATTTACATACGCACACCAACACACACCAGCAACGGTCACCCATACCAGCTAGTGCGCTCCTTTCATCAATCGCGCTCGCTCAGTAGGCCCAACCCGCGCCGTGTTTCTATCGTCGGATCGGATTGCCTTCGCGCAGCTTCAGCGAGCGCTCAGTTTCGTTCGAGACACTGCCCGGATCAAGACGCGGTGTGCGCGCGTGGTTGTAGTTTTAGAAAATTTGAATCAAACGATTCTTCTGCTGTCAGACCATCTCGATTGGAATATTTTGCGGTTGTTGTTCGCGAGTGACGTACACACGCACACGGTACACGGTAGGATCGTCGAGTTGTGACAAGTGTCTTCGGATTGTGTTTTTGCATGTGTGATTCAATTACAATAGAATCCTGTGTTCTTGGAGTGAGCAGAAGTGGAGTGACAACAACCAAACTAGACGACTGCGGAGGTGAGAAGAGAACATGAATAGCTCCACGACGACGACGACGGCCACCGCCACCATTCGCCATCATCAGGATTCGCTGACCTTGGCTGACATGAAGGCGTTGGGACGGCGGGAGAATCTCGTCGCCAAGATGTCCAACAACGGTGCTAATAATAACAATGTTGCGCTAATTAACAATAACAACAACAATTGTACAGCGAGCAATAATAACAAAGTGACCATCGGTGGCAGTAATGTGACGTTTGCGACGGCAGCGGCCTCGGCTACTGCGGCTGTGGCGGCTGCTGCGGCGGCAGTGGCATCCGAGATCGAAGACAACAAGCTCGGCGCCAATGATAAGGAGAAGCTGACCAAAGCGGTGATGAAGGTGTTCGAGGAGTACAAGTGGACTCCGCCCACTAATGTTGTCAAGTAAGTCAGTCGGATTGGGGGAGGAGATTCAAGTATCTAATTATCGATCGCCATTGGGTCGTGCGGTGATCGACGGGAGCGCTCTTCATTGTTTTTGGTTTGCGTTTGGTGCGAGATGAGCACTGATTGATGGGTATCATAAACATGGTTGCTTATATTCTCGTTTGCTCTCTTTGGCGGAAAAATAACTCGCGCAAATCGATTTGACTTCTTTTCTATATGTCAACCAACAAAGTGTTGAATCTAGTACGCTGTGCATGACAACCATTGCGCTACAAAATAATCGTACAGGACGATAGTAAAATGTCACCCACAAAAGATACGTTTGCGTTCCGTTGGCGTAAATTTGACAGAAAATTAATGGGAAATCTGTCAAATTCACGCAAACGCATCCGCAACGTATCAATTGTAGGCCAGGCATAAAATCATATGGAGTTAGTGTAATATTCCGGGTTTCACTAAAGCCTGTGCTCACGTTACATTTCGAACACCACAATAAAAGCATAAAAAAAACAATACTAATTCAACAAAACCGATGGTTTATTTCACAATAATAAAGTTTCATCTTAGATTGGAAGAGTTTCCACTTAACTAGAGCCCAGTATCTTTCTACTGGACGAAGTTCTGGCCAGTTTGGTGGATTGGCAGTTTTTCGCACGTATTTGACCTCCTGTATGGTATACCATCCCTGGACGGATTCCACATAGTGACACGGGGCCAAATCAGGTCAAAACAGAGCTGTAGAGTCGAGGCTTCTGATAAACGCTACAACCGCGTTTGCAGACATTCTTTCTTTTACACATCCTTATTGACAGTGCCGGTGGAAACGCAAAATTTTAGATTTTCGACCACAACTACATATGGCCTACCAAATCAAATACTCCATCGGGAATTTCAATATGTACTTTTTTTGTTCGAAAATACTCGGCAACGGTGTTACTTTGCATTGCGTTATATAAAGCCAGATCCGGAAGCTGTTTAAAGTCTTCAACGTATCTTTCGTCGTCTATTATGATACAAGAAAATGTTTGCATAAAATTGGTGCAAAGCTCCTTAGCACGACTTTTTGTAGTGAAATGTTGCTTGTCATCAGAGTTGGGCACTCTTTTCACTTTGTACTATAAAACTTGTTATTTACTTTTTTGTGGCAAAACCTTACAAGGTTATCAATGTTATCAAAACACACAACTTTGCTGAAGTCGTCAACTGTCTGAATTTGAGTTTTGAAGCGGTTTTAAGTAAAAAATAAAATACATTTTCTCAACAACAATATCTCAAACACCGGCAAACTTTTGCAGCCAAATTTTGCACAGCTTGGTTAACCAGTACATAAAGCATAAATGTACGAAAAATCGGCCCCGTGTATCCTCGGGTACACAAAGTTTTCAGTTCGTCTCTTCGGGTGTACCTATCTTTTAAATTTCGATAAACTGTTACAAATTTACAAATATTTCGTAAAATCTGTGAAATTCTAACGGCTTCCGTAGAAATTGATTACAGAACAAGCTGTTGTCAAGATTCCGGTAAAATATTTCTGACATCTGTGAATTAATATAAGTGTGCAGTACTTCGTGTGATTAATCTCGTAGGTTATGGATTTTCAAGTTGTTATGAAAGTAGTCAGATTTATTTAGCTGCTTTGAACGTATTTAAATTACTGAATATGTAATTAATGGTATTGCAAGTGTAACTAATGAACTCTAACTATACAATTTCGCCAGAAATTAATGTATTTAAAAATAAGTACGGTATTATTAAAGTACTCAAAGCTGTAATTGATGTATTTGATTTTTCTCTGCATAGGAATCAAAACTTATTTCGAGCCTGCCGATGCTTAGTGCTTTGTTTTGGATAAATTGTTAAAATTACTGTATTTTCATTTCTTTAATAAGTTTTGGCTACGTAAGATTGATTAATTGATACAATAAATTTTGTTAGTTTATAATAAAGCCTTATTGATCACCTTCTTCCTCAGCTTCTGTGTCTGAATCAGTATCAGAAGCTTGGTCTTGGGAATTTTGCAAAAGTTTCTTGGCAGCTGGTAATAGTCGCATAGATTTCTCAAAAGTTGGTCGTCTTAGACTCCCTTTCAACGGGTCGGATGTCATGAGCAATCGTGTGAAATGATCATCATTGGTAGCAGTCATGTAGAGAAATATTTGTGATAATGTTCAATTACTGTTAACTTCCCTTGAACATTTTCGTGCCCGATTTTACCTAAAGCGTTTTAGATCTTTGTTGTGGCATTCTTGTGGCTCCTCTGAAAGACTTCCGATTGGTATTAATGCTGCTTTTATAATGTCTGCACCGTGTATCAGTACTCGATGAACAGACTGCGGCATGTAATACCATCCATACAACTCAACATAGCATTTGGCTGTCTCGTAGCAAAATGCTTTAAAAGTGTTAATTTGCCTGCCACATGCCACTCACTATGACAGAAAAGTTTTAAATGATTGTCTCTGCCAACCCCGGTAATTTTTGCCATTTCTTTAAGATTTTCGAAAAAGCGACGTGCTGTGTTTCCGTCGTAACTGGTACTAGAACCATGTTTGGGGACATTTAAAATTAACTCAAGCCTTCGCCTGAAGTCTTTCTAGATGATCTTTTGTTTTTCAGCAAATTTTGTGTTCTGCTACGGTGTTCTAAAGCAATGTCCATTTAGAATCCGGAATAATAAAATCATCTGTATCTCGGTATCGGATTGACGTAGTAATAAGTTCAATACATCAAAATAAAGGTAATTCACTGTACTTTAAGGAAAAAATACCTATACAAATCATTTCTCCCCATTTCAAATGAAAATCCACATATTCTTCATTATTCCTCCCATCAAACGCTGCACACCTCCGCACCTCCGCAGTCAACTTCCTTGGCACATCTGGTCCACATTTTGGTCATCAGAGTCGCGTCCCGAGTTCTTCCTCTTTTCTTAAGCTTCCACTTCATCACTGCCCAAACTCTCTCGATGGGCCGGAACTGTGGGCAATTGGGTGGATTTATGTTTTTATCGATGAAATCTACGTTATTATCGCGGTACCACTACTGGATGACTTCCTGACTGTAGTGGCAACTCGCCAAATCTGGACATAACTTCACGGGACCTTTATGGGCTTTAATGAAAGGTAGTACGTGGTTTTTGAGGCATTCCTCCTTGTACAGTTTCCAGTCCATCGTCTTATTCGTCACCAACATTTTGGTCTTTGCTCCGTATCTGTGTATCCCTTGCCAAATTATCAGTTTTTTTTTTGGCAAATTTGTCCATAAAAGTAAACTTAAACTTCGCAGGAACATCTCCTCGTGCCGTTGCCATGTAGAATTTTTGGCCAGGAAGCTGTCCGAAATCCATTTTGACGTAGGTTTCATCGTCGATGAGCAGGCATTTTTGGTACTTCGTCAAAACCTGCTAGTACAATTTCCGAGCTCGAGTTTTGGTGACGAAACTTTGCTTCAACGTTTTGTTTGGCTCGATATGAACGATATTCTGCTCGCAAACGAGTTCTTCGAACAGTACTGCGAGCAGCAGCGTATTTTTGTGCGATTTCATCATCTGATAGTCCAGGGTTTGCTCTGATGGTTTTCAACACCTTAACGTTCACCTTGCGGTCATATGTTCCACTACGACGCTTTGTACCTTGAGGTACTCGATCAACGCTCTTTCGCTCCCTGAAACGTATGAGCACATCATAAAGGGCGATACGGTCAAAATTTGGTCAATATCAACTTGACGTATTTCTTTCAATTTTGCATTTAAAAACCTGAACACCCCTCATTTTGAAGGTGTGTGTGTGTAGAATGTTGCTCCTATTTTGATTTTGGAATTCACTCTTCAGTTGTCATATCCAAGCTAGCGCTTAAACTCCGGCATCGCAACCAGTTGGCAAAATCGCTAAAAGTTGCTAAATCAACCGTTACAAATGTAATTAAAGTGTTTGGGGAACGTTTGTCGACAGCCAGGAAGTCTGGATCGGGGGAAATCGAAAACCGAAGCCGCTGAGACGACAAAGAGAGTTGCCGGTAGTTTCAAGCGAAACCCTAACCTATCTCCGAGATGCCGCAAATAAGCTGGGTGTATCGTCTACAACCGTGCATCGAGCCAAAAACGAGCCGGACTATCGACTTACAAGAAGGTAGTGACTCCAAATCGCGATGATAAACAAAATACGACGGCCAAAGCGCGATCCCGGAGGCTGTACACAACGATGCTGACGAAGTTTGACTGCGTGGTAATGGACGACGAAACCTACGTCAAAGCCGACTACAAGCAGCTTCCGGGACAGGGAGTTTTATACGGCAAAGGAAGGGAAAGGTAGCAGATATTTTCAAGCACACGAAACTGTCAAAGTTCGCAAAGAAATATCTGGTTTGGCAAGCCATCTGTACCTGTGGCTTGAAAAGCAGCATTTTCATAGCTTCCGGGACTGTCAACCAAGAAATTTACGTGAAAGAGTGTTTGAATAAACGTCTGCTGCCTTTCCTGAAGAAACACGGTTGTTCCGTACTGTTTTGGCCGGATTTGGCATCTTGCCATTACGGTAAAAAGGCCATGGAGTGGTACGCCGCCAACAACGTGCAGGTGGTTCCCAAGCGACAATAACCCTCCCAACACGCCAGAGCTCCGCCCAATTGAGAAATACTGGGCTATTGTCAAGCGGAACCTAAAGAAGACCAAAAACTGCTAAGGACGAGCAGCAGTTCAAGGCAAACTGGCTTTCTGCGGCGAAGAAGGTGGACAAGGTGGCTGTACAAAATCTGATGACAGGGGTCAAGCGTAAGGCCCGGCAATTCGGATTTGGAAAAGCGGAAGCCTAACTGAATATTTTTCCTGAATTTTATACTAATTGAACTTGAAAAAGAAATTTAATTTGATTTTTTAAATTTACGATTTCACCGATTTACACGCGTTTTCCCTTGACCAAATTTTGACCGTATCACCCTTTACACGGTTGATTTGGTGATTTTCAACGTTTTCGCGATTTTTATTGCGGTCCACGTTGGAGTATCTACGTGGGGGTGCAGATTTTTTTCTCTCCTCTAGGCTTCCATCTAGAATTACTTTTGACTCACAGCACGAAACACCGTGAAACTTATACCACAGAAAGCGAGCGTTTAGGTTAACAAACAGCTGTAAAATTATTCTTGCAGCGGGCACGTTCCGTGCCGCCGCAACAAAATACGTGATTCCGGATTCTAACTGGACAGAACTTTAACTTGCCAGCATTTCAGTTCGAGTCTATAAGCTGATTTGCAATAGACACTCCATAAATCTGTTTGAAGGACATTAAACATAATACAATAATACAATAATAAATCAATTAAATTATTCCACCGAATGCGAGCATGTAATGGCGACAAACCAAATTCGAATGTGGCTTTATTTACTGATCTAGAATGCATCGTTAAATGGCTATGGGGATGCTTGGCAAACACAACATTTTTGCGACGAGATTCCGGTCAAAGCAGGGCAAACTTTTCCATCGATCATACTACAAATCATCGTATGAAGGATTCGGAAGTTTGACATCAAGCTTGGCATTAATCTTTCGATTTGTGCGTCAAGGAATTTCTTTTCATGCATGGACAATGCAACATTTTCCTTCTTGAATTGGATTCTGATCGGTCGACATAACCTTGTAGATGAAGGCATACGATTCATCCACAAAATACGATCTGATCGTTACGGAGGCGGAGCAACAATGGTACCATAGATGTGATAAAAATTGCACTGTCATCTTCATCTACCCCTTCGTAACTTGGCTTGTAGCTTGGAATGATCCGATGAGCCGTCAAAACCCCATTTCGATAAAAGCTCAAGATCTTCAAGAGCTACATCATTCATACCTTCTATCTCCAAAGCCAGAGATAGTATTCGCTGAACTGTGTGATCCAGCAAACTCTGTAAGTCAACCTCAGCAGATACCTATGTAAAGAACGAATTACCAGTGGGTTAAAATCCCTCCTCCAAATACAACCATTACAAGATACATCTGTGCTGACGATTCTGTTACGGTCTGGCAGACATTTTTCTCTTTTGTAAATCAATATTGGATTTCACTGCTCGTCTCATTCGCTTGGTACTGGTGGGAGATGCCTGTAATTCTTCTTGCAAAAGTTTCGCCAAATCTTCGCATCTCTCACTTCGAGCATTCATTCCTGCAGCAAACGCCATTTCATTCGCGGTTCCCTGTTGCCTCAATGCTTCAACTCTCCGCCTTTTTGTTTTGTTTATTCAGGTCAGAAAACGGTTTTCTGGGCCTTCCAACTTTCACGTTACCACAAGTAAATTCACTACAATTCAACCAACTCTTGTTGCTTACTTCGAAACATTTCTGCGTTCTTCCTGCCTTCCAGCGATTGTTAAATTCAGAGCACAACCTAGACACGTCTTTGTTTATACGCTTGCTTTCGTCCTGCGACAAACTGTTTGATTTTTTTTCTCAGAACGAAATCACGGACATGTTGCATTTTGATGGTACTTGAACTACCATATTTCTGCAGCCACACTTTGAACAAATGTTTCCGGAGCATTTTCAAGTCACACAATCTGAATCAACTGTAAACTCAAACTCAACTGCAATTTGTAAACAAACGAAACAATTCTGGGCTACTTGAACTTTAAATGTGCTAGCCCTTGCGCAAAAGGATCCAAGGGTGCGGTTTAGCTACGTCAGGGATTTAAAAAATATTGATAGAAAAAGAAATTGGTACGCCCGAAAAGACGAACTGAGAACTTTATGTACCCGATGATACCCAGCGCAGATTTTTTTGTACACGTATACTTCATGTGATGGTTAACCAAATTGTGCAAAATTTGGTTGCAAAAGTTTGACGGTGTCTTAGTTATTGTTGTTGAAAAACGTATTTTTTTTAACTTAAAACCGCTTTAAAAACTCAAATAAAGTCTATTTATACATTTGACGTCTTCAGCAAAATTGTGCGTTTTAATAATATTGATAACTTTGTTAAACATTTTCAATCGATCTGGTAAGGTTAGAGTCACAAAAAGTAAAAACAAGTTTCAAGTTAGTCTATATACTAAACAGGTTATATATCAGAATGCTTTCGATATAGGTACTTATTATCTTCAGCAAAGTTTCGTTAAATATATAGTTCTAAAACTTTGCTCAAGACATTATCCTACTATCTTGTACCCACACAAAGTTAGTTTTTTTAAGTTAAGTATCACTTAAGTAAAACTTTTGATAAATATTTCAAAACATGTAAAATAATATTTCTAGCAACCTTTTCATAGACACCAAAAGCGCTAAAATATCAGGAACAATGTGAAAACAATTTTGACCGTCTTTTTTCAGATTGGTCCCACTGTGAGCCGTGGCCATTTGGCCCTATGCTGGTTTTGATGGCAGCCAATAGGTTTTATGAAGGTCATTACATCTTTCACCAGAACATTTTCCAAATATTTATGGTATTGTAAAGGTTTTATTAATTTAATTTCAGTGGGGCCACTTTGTTCACATTTCGGCTTTGAATATGCATAGAGGTACACAGATAAAAATAAACACTGAATTTTCTGCGTTATCTACATGTACATAAAGGGAATGCTAGATTTGGCAGAAAATAATGGGATATTTCATGTAAATATAAGCCAGATAACGCCTAAATCAAGCCTGTTGTATGAAAGATTGCAAACAATATCGTTGTTTACGCTCCTTTAGCTTGGAATTACACGAGGGGAAATTTTAGCGCTTGTTAAAATTAATTATTTTTTTCTGTGTAGTGTTGGTGGACAAAACAGTTTGAATGTAGTTTTATCACCAAACCGGGAGGAGTGGCTCTACGGCTGGAACAAAACTAAATTTGTTACTTAGGTAAGCTCTATACGCTAAGCTCAGTTTACCCATAATCGCAAAAAGTGCACATACTCATTAATGGGTAAAATTGACTTTTCTCATATATGAGTAAATTTGTATGGAAAAAATACTCAAATATGGGTAAGTAGTATCCATAAATAAGTATATGCACTTTTCGCGATTATGGGTATTCTTCACCCATATTTGGTTAAACTGATCCAAGCGTGATGTAACATAAACTCTCACGTCCCAATTTTGAGCTTCCGCTTCCAGCGATCCCTACCCGTGAAGTTTCCCATTTGTTTACCCCAATTTGCATCTGAATTGCACAATTTACAACATGTCGATCATGTTTGAATGTTCCACGTCCTCACAGCGGCGGATCGCTCTCCAGCTAAAGCAAACTTATCCATCTTCAGAGTTTGACAATAATTGCTGCCCGAAAAACCCGACACCGAACCGCTGCCGAAGAAGATAAACAAGACACGAACCGAATCAATACCGTTCGAGCAACAAAGGTGGCGGCGTGTTTGAGAGGAAATGTTGCCAGGCGCGTGAGCAGCGCGACAACCGACAATGCGTCGCCAACTCAGGCGCCTCGCCTGCGCCGGAAACGATGCTGCTACCGGTCTTTTTCGCTGTCACCAGAGAGCAATCTTCCGAAAGTGCTCACACCCAAGGCCCTTTCAAATGCAAACTAGTTGGCGCGGAACGGCTGTTGTATTACTTTTTCTTCGTTTTCGACACTTGCCCAAACAAGATCAACAAGAACGCAGACGGAAGTTGCCGTCGCGAGCTAGATCCGCTCGG
This sequence comes from Aedes japonicus, assembly GCA_034211315.2. Lineage (NCBI taxonomy): Eukaryota > Metazoa > Arthropoda > Insecta > Diptera > Culicidae > Aedes > Aedes japonicus. The sequence goes on along the minus strand of JASCZW010017686.1, from coordinate 1,065 downwards.
GGAGGCAAATATTGTAGCAAAAGCAACAACCCCATTTGATATGCTTATCAATTTTGCATCCTCGAAAATTAACGGCGACTTCCCGGGAATCCATGGGAGCCATGTTTACTTAGGATGCAGGTGCCTTTCGGATTAATTCCCGCTTAAACGTCTGCGCCTGCAAGTCGGCGGGGAATCATGAGAAAAACAAACATCTGGACTGAGTCGTGGCCGTCGAGGCCGAAGAGAAATGTTTGTTGATTAGATGACTTTTGTTGTGCTGGAATCAAAGCGGCGAAAAATCACCCAACGGATAAAAACCTAGGAAAACATTTCAATCTATTAAACACTAATCACCTTGCGGTGATTGAATTGACGAATAAGAGTGAGTGACTCCGACGAATAACATCCACGCCACGGCGACTGACCCCGCTCTGGCGAGCCGAAACCAGGCAAGAGTGCAAGGGGTTTCTGATTTCGGTCATGACTTGGCAACTATGGGACAGGTTTGGGAATGACGGCGGTCGCTGGATCATGAAGTACCACTCCCGCATTGCACATTGTTGCGGAGATTCGATCTCGACACCAGGTATGAGTCTTCGTCTCTCGCTCTGCATCAACTTTGTATTTACCTTAATTGGATGGTTTGAACTTTTTGGCACCTTTGTGACGATCGGTTAGAACCTTGCTGATAGAGGTGAAGTGCTGACACTGGGCATTCAAAGGATGCGAATGGTATTCTGGATGGTAGAGGGACACGGGATGTTAATGAGGCTTAGCACATGTCAGCTCGGTCAATTAAGCAAGTCTCGATCTCAATTTACTCGCTCATCAAAAATATTTGGTAGTTCGCAAATTGATTTCTTTAAAATGGAACGATGAGCAGTTGACGATGCATTAAATGGAAAAACTGATGAAGTAATAGATTTCATCAGGTTTAACAAGCATTTTTATTAAAATCGATTGATTGACATGCACATTTTTCTTTTTTTTTAAACGACTTTCTTTAATAAAAGTTCAGATTCGTTTTTCATCCGGAAGAGTGCTCTGTTTTCGGTTGAGCTAAAACAAAGCCGATGCCATATA
>JASCZW010017685.1:0-16660 GCA_034211315.2 Aedes japonicus | reverse complement strand
CTAATATTCATACATATTAAATAAATATGTTTAAAGCAACATGACGTATTCTACATCATCCAAACTATCCTTGAGATTAGAACACATTCCTAGCAGCACGCTTCTTGCAAACCAGTAAAAGTTACTTCAATGCGACTCAATTTGGTCACAATCAAGTTGCTGCAACTAATTATGACGGCTTGGTGTTGCTTGGGATGACCTATAGTTGTAACAAAATCTTTCTGGGCTTCAATGTGTATTGAACCATTTCCATTGAATATCTTGAAAGAACAACAGACATTATGAGATCATCTTCGGATGTTCTAGGTTACCAAAACTATCCTGGAGTTCAAATTTAAAATTTACAGCTTTAACTGTAGGTTTCTGTATTAAACAAAGTAACAATATGTATTTTATCAGTTTGGTTCAACCAGAAGAAGCCGCTGCAGTTTGCCAAAAATTACGCTGGTATGTCGGTAGACGAGAGTAAATTTGAGCTATTCTGACAAAATCGGCGCCCAAGACGATGAACTATGGAGGGGGGAATACCATGTTCTGGAGAGCGTTTGCATAGTCTGGAGATGGAAGTTTGGCACACATCAAAGCGATAATGACTGCAGATATATACATCGAAAGGCTCTGTGAAAATTTAAAGTTGTCTATTTGAAATCTGGCCTGGAAACTAACTACATCTTTCAACAGAGCAACGATTCAAAGCACACCGCGAATAAAACTACTGCGCTATTTAAGTCAAACCGAATAAAAATTCTTGAATGGCCTCCTAAATTCCCTGATTTGCAAATCGGTGGGGTTATCTAGACGATATAGTCGAGAAGACATCGATAATCAACAAAAATAACAATTTTGAAGCTCTCGAAACAGCCGATCAGGGAACATATTGATCCGGATTACCTCAAAAAGCTTGTTAAAAGTATGCCGCGTCGACTGGAAGCAGTGTTGAAGGCTAAAGGAGTCACACTTAGTATTGAAAGTTCCAGAATAAAGCTAAAGAGATAACCGTTTGATGAAAAAACAGGTGTATGAATTATTTTGTCCAGTACTAGGTCTCTTCAACAATGACTCTTATCTTACCAATCAGACCAAGGCCGGTGTGGCCTCTACTGTGCGCAGAGGTTGTCTCTATTGTATTCGGCCCATGGCTATACCTTGCCAGCCTCGCTGTCTGCGGAGGGTCCGCAGGTCGCCTTCTTCTTGATCGATCCACCTTGCTCGTTGCGAACCCCGTCTTCTTGTATCCGTCGGTACGTTTTCGAGAACCATTTTAACAGGGCTGTCGTCCGACATTCTTTCGACAAACCCATCGTAGTCGACCGTGCTCATCAATCTCTTTCTCCGCTTTCGGTCTGCACTCCACCGTAGAAAAAACGCAGCACCTTCCGTTCAAAAACACTAAGGGCGCGTTGGTCCTCCACTAACAATGTCCATGGTTCGTGGCTATAGAGAACTACCGGTCTAATTAATGTTTTCTAAATGGTAAACTGTGTGCGGGTCTTGTCAGCTAAGTCGGCACAGCTAAAGGCGCAGCTACAAAGCAATACCATGCTAGAGGTAACTGGGTTCGATTTCCAGATTGGGCTAATGATTAATGCGTTGAAAACAAAATACATGAAGGGAAGAGGCTCACGAGAAGGCAATGTTAGCCTCCTACCACGAGTTCAGATCGACGGTAATGAAATCGAGGTAGTAGACGAATTCGTGTATCTGAGCTCACCGGTGACCGCCGATAATGGTACCAGCAGAGAAATACACAGGCGCATTATTCTGCCATCAATCATACCTACTTTCGACTCCGAAGGACGCTAAGATCGAACAAAGTTCGCCGAACTACAAAGTTGACCTTTATTTTTTTAGCATTTCAAGCTACAATATCAACGTCCTCGGTGAAGCCAAACAGTTGGACAGACTTCCTGTAGATCGTGCCACTCGTGTCTATCCCAGCTCATCAATGACTCAGTACCGGTATTTCGTTAGGAGCCTCGTGTAGAGTTTCTGGGCACGCGTTTTGGCAACACTCTGCTGGCGTTCGTCCCGATTTGGGAAATTCGGCACATTGTACATTTTCTATCGGGATATTGCGAACCATCAATTCGAATTCCGCTTGAAATGCGCAATCATCGCACTCTCGGTTTTATTGAGCGTTGTTCTCGGTCTATCTGAGTTATATCAGGTAAAAAGTTAAAGATAAAAGGTTTTCCAGTGGCCAACTGTCAACCGTTCCTAGATCCTTTATAGAATCCTTGACACGTCCAAGTGATGTATACTCAGCAGTTTTCACAAACGCGATGCGACAACTCATAATTTTGCATGTTGCTGGAAAAATGGTTTTCGCGAACAATTTGCTGACTTTCTTCCAACTCGATCGGAATCTCACTGACAACTGCATATCTGCAACCGTAAGGACAAGCAAAATTGAACTGCAGAATGTCGCGCTCCTCATTACACAATTTTTTACACAAATTTTCTTGTATCATAATGGACGACGAAATATACACACGCAAAGAGTTTAAACAGCTTCCGGGTCTGGCTTTTTATATCGCAATGCAGAGAAACGCCGTTGCCGAGGATTTCCGGACAAAAAAAGTGTCCGAATGCCCAACCAAGTATTTGATCTCGCAGGCCATATGTAGTTGTGGTCGAAAATCTAAGTTTCGTCTCTACCGGTACTATTAATAAGGATGTGTACAAGAAAGAATGTCTACTTAAGTAGTTGCTACCGTTTATCAGAAGCCACGACTCTCCAGCTAGGTTTTGGCCTGATTTTACAGAAGAAGAAAGAGAATTTTACAGAAAAAAGGATTAACAATTGTTTCTAGTGTAGATATAACTCTATTAATGTGAAATAAACATTAGGTTTTGTTGTATTCTGTGTTTTTTTGCTGCTATTATTTTGGAAATCTAACGTGAACAAACTTTAGTAAAAAAAATCTTTTCTATTCTCTTTTCAGGTACGTTCCATGCTATTTAGACGTTTGATGAAAGTAAGTTGATTTCGCAAATCACCGAAAGACATAATGGTGAGCGATTATACTTACAATATTACAATGATTTTGACCAATAAAAATTCAAACAGACTTGCAGTTTTTACAATTGTCTACAAATGTCATCCTAAAAGAACATATTCAATAATTGAAAAAAAAAATTATCAATGCTGAAAATAGCTTTTAGTAGCCGATATTGTTCTCAACCTATTTTTTTCGTCGAAATTCTATAGTTCAATTTCTCAAATTTCAGGACTCAAATTCAAAAAAATTGTTTTCAAAGAATAGTTTATGGTGCAGAATTCTTCCACCTTTTGTTCTGTAGCAACAAGAATGATCCGGATGAATAATCTGAGAACCTTGCACTGTATAGCAAACGAGCCGCGATTCGTCTCTCTCAATTCCAACCCCATACTGTCTTACTTATAAAGGGGGCTACGATCAAAAACTAGAAACAATAATGGGTCTACATTGATTAACGTTAAATCAGATTTTATATCTTTTCGATGTTCAGTTAGAAGGAAATACATAAAAAAATATCCAGTTCCGGTTGACCCAATCCGAATTTCCGGACTTTTTGTTTCGAACTCAGATTCGAAACAATCAACGCGTTTAGTTGCCTTGACCTGCTTCCAACTGCTTTTTGGTTCTTCTTCAGGTTCTGCTTGACAGTGGCTCCATATTTCTCGATCGCGTAGAGCTCAAGCGTGTTGGAAGAGTTCTTGCTCGTACCACTTCAAAGTCCACTAATAACATACAACAATCGTATAGCTTCAGTGAAGGCAACACTTTTTCCAGACACTCGTTCAGGTAAATTTCCTGGTTGACGGTTACGGTTCCAATGAAAATGTTACCTCTTATAGCACAGGTGCAGGTACAGCATGCCCAACCAAATATTTGTTAGAGAGCTTCGACAGTTTCATCCTGTCGAGAATGCTGTTCTGCCTTCGACGTAGGTTTTTTGTTTTTTTTAGCATTTCAAGCTAATTGCTTTCACAATTAGCTTATTGCTTGCTATTACTGCTTTTCATACGTAAGCATGACACATAATCATTTTCTCTAAGTGAATTTTCCCGACTCTTGTGAGATAATGATTAATTCTGAAAATGGGAGACCGAGAACATAACATTCTTATATTACCTATTATACACGGCCAGCCATTTTAACTCAGTTTTGAGACCTTTTGACTCATTTCCGTCAAAAGAGGAGTCAGACAAATTTGAGTAAATGTAACTGGGATTGACATGTCGACAAATCAAAGACATCGACTCAAATCAGATGAATGTTTTTGATTTGTCGACTTGTCAATCCTAGTTACATTTACTCAAATTTGAGTGACTCCATTTTTGACGAAAATGAATCAAAAACGACTCAAAACTGAGTTGAAAAGGCTGACCGTGTAGCAACGGTCGATTATTATGCGAATTTTTATACGCGGTTTTGTTTTATGCGATATATTGCGGCGATTATGGCTATTTTGAAAGAATTTAGCAGATAAAAAAATGAAGACTATTGAAATATGTGGTTGAATCCGCGTAAAAGTGGGTTGTACACAGTATGAAATGATCCCTGTTAAGTTTCTAAATGTAATACGTTTAGGATATATGTACTTCCAGTTAAACGACAATGCAGAGCTGGCAAGTATGCATGCCCAGCATACAAGACCCAAAAACACACAAAAACGCTTCAAATTACTTCTATGCAGATGTTCGGTGGGATATGTACTTTACCAACAAAAATTATTTGTAACAATTGCTGCTGTTCGGAAAGTAACAAGAAAAATCAAAGAATAGGGATGAATTGAGGTTAAACGGGCCAGACACAACCTGAAATTACCCCTGTTAAGTTTCTAAGTGCGATATGTGTTAAATATATGCATTTTCACTCAAAATATATGGCGGAGATTGCAACTATATGAGCAGAATGAAAAAAACTCACCAATTCAGGATGAATTCGGCAAAAAGAGCCACTTCTCGTGCTCTACACAGCACGACACCTGCGGCAATCGATTTTTCTGCCCATTTGCCTTCAGAAATGCATTTGGTTTGGTTTCGTTTAATTTGGGTCCATTTTTTGCCACTGTGCAATGGGGTGGATTTCTACGAAAAGGACATCAATCCACCCAACTGCCCTCAATTCCATCCAATTGAGAAATATTGGGCAATTGTCAAACAGAAGTTGAAAAAGCGTGTAAAGGTGGCTCGAGATGCAACAGATGGTGGAACAATATGGCCGCTCAGATTTGCCAACAGAGTGTCCAAATATGATGAGTAGAAAAGTTCGAGAATTTATCGAAACCAAATCGGAATAATTGTGTCGCTATTTTTCCGTAAAAGTGCAATAAATTACCTCCGTTTTCAGTACTCAACATTTTTATATGGTTCTGAGAAAGATCCGTGTTTTTGCGTCCAGATACTAAATGTGTCAAGTTCTAACTCATGCATGGGTCAAACTCCATATTCTTCCGGATATCCTAAGATTGGATCCACGAAAAATCGTAAGACTCCAACAGAGACCTGATATGCAGTTCTCCTTCCGAATTTAGTTCCCATAATCAGTCCCAGTGACTATCTCATCGAGAACCCCATAGACTTACAAATTGAAAGTCAGACGCCATGAGGTCATAAAGGGTGTTCCGATCAAAATTTGGTCAAACTATAATGTGTGTGAGTCGATCAATTTTTTTATTAATAAGTCAAATTATTTTTTAAGTTCAGTTAATACAAAATACAGGAGAAATATGCAGCTAAGCTTCCTTTTTAATGACTGTGAATTTCCGGGTCTTTCGTTTAACACCTGCCATAAGATTTTGTACAGTCTCCTTGTCTCCTTTATTCGCCGCACAACGCCAGTTTGCCTCGAACTGATTCTCGCTCACAGCAGCTTTTTGAGTCTTCTTAAGGTCCCGCTTGACGATGGCCCAATATTGTTCGATTGGGCGGAGCTTTGGCGTGTTGGGAGAGTTCTTGTCTAGGGGTACTTGAACGTTGTTGGCAGCATACCACTCCATGGCCTTTTTCCGTAATGGCAAGATGCCAAATCCATCCAAAATAGAACGGAACAATTGTGTCGCTTCAGGAAAGGCAGTAGACGTTTTTGTAGGCACTCGCTCAGATATGAATTTCCTGGTTGACGGTCCCGGTCGCAATGTAAACGGTGCTCTTTGGACTCACCACTTTCTTGTATGTCGATAGTCCAGCTCGTTTTTTAGCTCTATTTGCGATTAAAGGCGCCACTCCCAGCTTCTTTGCGACATCCCGGACGGAGATATTGAGATTCCGCTCGAAACAACGGGGAACTCTTTTTGTCGTTGCTGTGGCCTCCAGCTATCGATTTTCCCCCGATCCAGCTTTCCTCGCTGTCGACAAACGTTCACCAAACACTTTTAATACGTTGGTAACAGTTGATTTAGCAAAATTCAACCATTTCGCCAATTTTGCGTGAGATTAGTTTGGATTTTCGCCATGCACATACAAAATGTTGATGCGTTGCTTATCTTCCTTGGACGACATTTTGATAACTGAAGTGCTAATCTCTAAATCTAAATAGAGGCATGATGCTACACGTACACATATTCGAAATGAGGGGTGTGCATAATTTGTTAATGCACGATGAAAGTAAATGCGTCAAGTCTAATTCGACCAAACTTCGATCGAAACACCCTTTAAGTTAACAGAATTACCGACCAAGGTCTGACAATGAGACACGAGTGCTCATTGGCTTCTGCCTTAGAGTGAATTGCTGCTCAATGCATTTGTTCCTATCTTTTATCTCTTTCTCTCTCTCTCTCTCTCTCTCTATCTCTCGCAAACTCACTCTGCTTATTTAACATTTATATATCTCGATTGTTAGTAAGTGGACATCGAATAGAACTCCATCAGATTGCTCACAGCAAGTAAGCATACAAACTGATGTAGCCCTTAACCCAATTTCTGGGATCGTATTTCGGCTGTTTTGTTTAGCTCGACGCTCGTGTTTTAACTCGATGCACGATTGTAGACAACACCCCCAGCTTGTTCACGAAATCTCTAACAGATTCTTTGGGGTTCCGCTTGATACCGCTGGCCGCTCGGTCACAATGCCAAAATTGTGTGTGGCTTCCCGGCTTCGATTTCCTCCTAATTCAGTCTTTTTGACAGTCGCTAACTCTGCGTGCGAATAGATTACATTTTCTGAAACTGTTTATGCGTTGCGCTTCTAGCTTGAACGCCATTTTGATAACTGCATAGAAAAAAATAATTAATTTTAACAAGCGCGTAAAATTTCCCCTCGTTTGATTCCAAGCCAAAGGAGGCGTAAACAACGAAATTGTATGCAATCTTTCATGCGCCATACAACAATGTTTGCAATCTTTTATACAACAGGCTAGATTCAGGCGTTATCTGGCTAAAATTTACATGAAATATCCATTATTTTCTTCCAAATCAAGCATTCCCTTTATGTGCACTAGATAACACAGAAAATCCAATATTTCCTTTTATCTGTGTGTAGAGCAACTGTCAAAATCTCAATTGAAAGAGATGCCTCTAGTTCAATTAGCATTAGCATTAGCATTGACGGTTGCACACCTCGTGGATGGAGCTACAATGGGGAATAATTCGTTGGAGACATTGCATGCCACCATGAAACGAAACCAGCTTCTGATACGTTTCTTCGCGCAATAATCACCACGAAAACACTCCTCGATCGCTCACCTGGCCACGTCCATGCAACCGTTGGTGATAGGGAGGATTTGGTATCTACCTTAAGAAGACACGGGGAACCCACGTAGCCTTCAGTAGATATCAAAGGAAAAAGGAAATGAATAGTCGGAGAGAATAGCTGAACAGAATGCCCTGTTTGGTGCACAGAACAAAAATGTATTCAAAAATGGTCGTTGGGAGCATCTAGTCTAAGAGGGTTAAGTGATGCTCCATTTATCTTCAAACGGTTGGGACTTTAGCATTAACTATAGTCCTAGCTCCCTATGGCTTATGGTTATAGCGCCATTACTCGCTCTCTGAAAAGAAAGAAGAAAGCGCCAACCCAAAATCATATGTTCCCCCCCTCCCCCATCACACACACACACACACACACACACACACACACACACACACACACACACACACACACACACACACACACACACACTCACACATACCTCACTCGCCCACATCACTACTTCTGTTTGGATTTAATTATGCACCGGATTGTTTGGGAACAACCTCTGTGTACAAAAAAGGCTGTCCATTTCTTGATCGAACTGGTAAGGTAACAAAGTGAAACGATTACATTTTTTAAAATCTGAGGATCATGCAAATGATATTTTCTGTCTCAACCAGTAAATAGTCATTAAAACCCAATGCGTTTCATTAGCCAATAAATAGATCCAAAAGCACAATTCTGAAATATCACTTGTGAAAGAATTGTTGTGTTAGATTATTTTCATATATTTGTCTCGTAATGTATTGCTATAAAAATTAAACCCCAGCCGTGGGAACGTCATATAATAATATGTAAGTGACATTCATCATTGGTTATCATTTGAGTATAACAATGATTATAGCACTTTCTATATACTAGTAAGAGTAATGCACTGTTGAACATTAGCATTAGCATTAACATTAGCGTCCACGTGGATGGAGATTCATTGAGGAATAGTTCGTTGAAGACAATGAATGTCATGATTTTTTTTCCAAAGTCATCATCTAAGCTGATTTGTGCCTATTGAGCAAAAACTTTACCACTTGACCAACAAACCCACTTTTGGCACAACAGACGAATACGACCTTCAACCGTTCAATCAGAACAATTTAAAGCTAAATAGATAGTTTACACTGCTTGTAATCACACATAAGTACCATCAGAGTTTTTGACATATCTGAGTTATAAATTGCCTTCTATCATATTCAATCTGAAATTTATTTGATCTGAAATTAAAAAAAAAAACATAATAATAGTCCCACCTGAAGGTTGAACCTAAGCAACACACAACCACCGTAATTAGTTGCAACAACTTGATTGTGACCATATTGAATTACATTCAAGTAACTTTTACTGTTTTCCAACAAATGTGTTACCATGGTAAACACTAATTTCCTTTCCACAAAAGTTCAACTCAGTGGACGCAGTGGTAACACGTCCAAAAAGAATTACTGTGAGGTTTTGAACATGTTTAATATTTAAATATTGGTATTATTGATGTATTACATATCGTTTGCAGAATGGTGCTTGACACTGAACAAATCTGTAAGTCACAGACTCAAATATTCAAAAGACGATAAGTCTCATCTAGCAGAACCAAAGGACCCACTCGCGGTTTCCAGCGGTATTTCGCACGAAGGAACAAGCGAAGTGTTAGTTTGAACATTCCTAGTTATCCAGACAGCATATACAGTTAATTGTTAAAAATGGTACAGTAAATTATACACATGCACACGCAAATAATTAAAAATAAATTGCATAGCTACTTTCAGCCTCAATGAGTCATTTTGCCGAATTGATGGTATTCAATATGGGGCCGATATGCCGTTACATCCTTATGATAATGGAATATAAACATATTCACAAATTCAATCAAGATCTAAAATGTCGTTGGAGCAACTTACAAAGTGTGATGGTGGCCGATTGGTACCTCCGCGGTCATTGAATTGAAGTGATAGAAGCTACACCTTATCACATTTAGTTGCCCTCAGACACCAGTTATTTTTTCGAGGAGTTTCACAGAGCACATTTCCAAACCTCCAAAATGGAGTGTCCTACTACCACCGTTTCTACTGCCTCTGGTTACCTCCACACAACATACAACTACGAAACTGACATTCAGCGGTTGGCATGTGCAATAAACACATAGCAGTAATCTCTTCATCATGCTATAAGGGAGATGAAGTCCATGATCTCGCAGCCCAAAGCTTAGGTCTTATATATTAACCTCTAAATTTCACTCGTCGGAACTAAAACTAATTGGGTTAGGAACATATAGAGGATACTTAGCTGCATTGTACTTGATCATGTATTGAATCGGTTCGAGAAAGCAGCTAGCAACGAGCAAAACCCATCGCCATCAGCTTTCTGCAACTGCACGTAGGTTTAACACAAAACTGAGTTGAAGGAACAAATACAATTTTCACTTGGTAAAACTTTATTCTCTTGATTAATAAAACGCTGCAAAAATGACAGCAGAAAACCTCTCGCGTTTTACTTTGAGCACAGCACACTACGATCTCGAAAGAGATGCCTCTAGTTCAATTCGCCCAAATTCTGATCGTAACACTGAATTTTAAAAATTATTCTGCTTCCCAAACCCGGAAAAATAGTATAAGGCTTATTTGTGTTTCGTTCACAACCCAACCTCCCAGCTAATCTCCCCATACAGCAAAGCTAGCAAACAAGCAATTCCACCACACACACACACCCACACCCACCCTTGCGACCTTGCGACCTTACCCCGTTCTATTCACTGCGGCACACAAAGGACACTGATCCGGTTCACTCAGTCAAAGTGCCATAAACTTGCTTCCGTGCCGCCGACGCCTATCGAAATGTGTCGGCCGAATAGGTCCTGCGGAAATTATTCCACCATTCGGTGCCATCCACCGCCGTAAAGATGACGGAATTCCGGTCCCGATATTGAACGGAAAACTACGAAAGCTTATTTCAATTACCCGACAAATAACACATTGCTTTCGGCGGTTTCACGTACATTCATATAAATATGAAAACAACGTCGCTTCCGGCTTCGAGGCGCACACACACACACACGGAAATATGTATGCATAAATATTTGATCCAAAAGCAACAATATGCTGTGCTGCTTTGGGGGTGAGTCTGTGGTTTGGAATCTACGACAGGATCCAGGATGCTGCAATGCTACTGCGAGCCCTGGCTTTTCGGATGCAGCGCCCGGTTTGTTTGTTCGTACGGTTTCACAGAGTGCAGCACGGGTCCTGAATTGGATTCTGGAGCAGAGTAGAGAAGAACATTGTTATGTGGATTAAATAGTTCGCTCGAGCTGGTTGGTTGAAAGTGGGGGTGTCATGTTCTGTTGGGTAATGATTGTTCAATCAAAACTGTTGGATCATAATAGCTACGATATGGTGATAATAGGTCTTTAATAATGATATTATTTAGAATGTGGTCCCCACTGCCTTTCGTTAGACAATGGTGTTATGCAATTACATAACAACAGAGGACATTTGTGTGTGTGCGTAAGTGTCAATTCTGATGCCATTGAAAACACGGATGCAATTGTTCGACTGCGGTACAGGGGAGTGATTTATAGGACTTGATGTGGCAGTGTGGGATGTCATGTTCTGTACTGTTTACCACAGTACAATATTGTTCCAGGTTACAGATTGGTGGTGCTTTGGCTATGTTTGCAGAGAGAAAGGGATGTCAAACATTCAACCATTTGACGAGGTGACTAATTGGTTTCATAACATCACCAACAACGTGTATCGTTCAGGATCCACAACAGGCACTGCTCCGTTGAACGTCGAAACGCAAATAAATGCCTCATGACCATTGAAAACAACAGACGGGGGGTGACAGCCGGTGCGGACAAAAACAATTACCGGTTTCCGTGCTCATCTTTCTTCAATCCCAACTATCGTTGCGTCTGTCTGAGCCGAGACAAGATTTCCTTTGTCATCACGCCACAGACAAGACAAGAGCTTCGCCATCTCCTGTTGAAGAAAGCTTGGAACTTCAGGCAAGAGATGCGTGCTGCTGCTGCTGGAGAAGACTACCGATGGCAACGACGGCGATGACGATAAGGCGACAGCGTGAATAATAAAATATTATGGTTATAACACATTCATTAATCCGAGATGAAAGTGAGGGCTAGGGCCTATAGTGATGCATGGCGTCGATGGTCCTAGCGGATTGGGTTGTTCCGTTACGTTCGCTCGTGCCTGTTGGAGCTTTGAAGACATTATTTAAAATTGTTTGGTAAAAACGAATGTTTCAGGCTTATTACTATTATTTAAATTTTATAAACGAAAGACAAAGGAATTTTCAAACCATACGATTGAAATTCGAATGTAGACGTATGTAAAGGGTGTTTCGATCAAAATTTGGTCGACACAACCTTGACGCATTTCCTTTCATCGTGCATTAAAAAATTTTGCACATTCCTCATTTTGAAGATGTGTGCGTGTAGCATCATGCCACTATTTTGATTTTGAGATTAGCACTTCAGTTATCAAAATGTGGTCGAAGGAAGAGAAGCAACTCATCAAAATTTTGCACGGCGAAAGTCCAAACTACTCTCACGCCAAGTTGGCGAAATTGTTGGATGTGGCTATATCAACTGTTACCAACGTATTAAAAGTGTTCGGTGAACGTTTGTCGACAGCCAGGAAAGCTGGATCGGGTGGAAATCGAAAGTCCGAGATGTCGCAAAGAAGCTGGGAGCGGCGCCTGCAACCGTGGATAGAGCTAAAAAACATGCTGGACTGTCGACTAACAAGAAAGTGGTGACTCCAAATCGCGACGATAAACAAAACCCATCGGCCAAAGCACGATCGCGAAAGTTGTACACGACGATGTATACGAAGTTTGATTGCGTGGTGCAAGACGATGAAACATACGTCAAGGCAGACTTTAAACAGCTTCCTGGACAGGAATTTTATACGGCAACCGGACGGGTACGGGTGGCATATATTTTCAAGCACATTAAACTATCAAAGTTCGCGAAGAAATATCTGGTGTGGTAGGCCATCTGTACCTGTGGCTTGAAGAGCAACGTTTACATTGAGACCGGAACCGTCACCAAGGAAATTTATCTGAGCGAGTGCCTACAAAAACGTCTACTGCCTTTCCTAAAGCGACACAATTGTTCCGTCTATTTTCGCCGGATTTGGCATCTTGCCATTACGGAAAAAGGCCATGGAGTGGTATGCTGCCAACAACGTTCAAGTGGTGGCCAAGGACAAGAACCTCTCCAACACGTTCCGCTAAATTCAATCGAACAATATTGGGCCATCGTCAAGCGGAATCTGGCGTTCTGCGGCGAATAAAGTGGACAAGGAGACTGTTTGGTTGGCCATTTATCCCACCATCGCTTCATCTCTGCTGCATTGCGAGTTACCTCTCCACTCCTTTTCAGCTTCTGCTTGAGGGTTGCCCAATATTTTTCTTTGGGTACATTGAATTACATTGAAGTTCTTACTACTAACTACTATACTATAATGCCGGCTTGCTATATCTGTCCCAAACTTGACAGATCGATGGTGAGTTTTTTGCAGGCAGCCTTGCTTATATTATTTTGAGTTCATATGGTTATTTATAGCGAAAAGTTTGGTTTTTCGTCCGAAGCGACACATCCCTTGCCAAATCAACATTTTCCTTATAAATTAATCGGCAAAAACGAATTCGAACATGCTGAGGCCATCTCCGCGACACGTGGTTTTAGGGAAGGATCGCCCAGGAAGCTTAACAAAATCCATCTTCACGTAACTTTCCCGTACATTCATGAAAAGAACAATAGCCTTCACGCTGATGAATCTTTCGACCAGTAAAGGGTGATACGGTCAAAATTTGGTCAAGGGAAAACGCGTGTAAATCGGTGAAATCGTTTATTTAAAAAATCAAATTAAATTTCTTTTTCAAGTTCAATTAGTATAAAATTCATGAAAAATATTCAGTTAGAGCTTCCGCTTTTCCAAATCCGAATTGCCGGGCCTTACGCTTGACCCCTTGCCATCAGATTTTGTACAGCCACCTTTATCCACCTTCTTCGCCGCAGAAAGCCAGTTTGCCTTGAACTGCTGCTCGTCCTTAGCAGTTTTTGATCTTCTTTGGGTTCCGCATGACAATAGCCCAGTATTTCTCAATTGGGCGGAGCTCTGGCGTGTTGGGAGGTTCTTGTCCTTGGGAACCACCTGCACGTTGTTGGCGGCGTACCACTCCGTGGCCTTTTTACCGTAATGGCAAGATGCCAAATGCGGCCAAAACAGTACGGAACAACCGTGTTTCTTCAGGAGAAGGCAGCAGACGTTTATTCCGACACTCTTTCACGTAAATTTCTTGGTTGACAGTCCCGGAAGCTATGAAAATGCTGCTTTTTCAAGCCACAGGTACAGATGGCTTGCCAAACCAGATATTTCTTTGTGAACTTTGACAGTTTCGTGTGCTTGAAAATATCTGCTACCTTTCCCCTTCCTTTTGCCGTATAAAACTCCTGTCCCGGAAGCTGCTTGTAGTCGGCTTTGACGTAGGTTTCTTCGTCCATTACCACGCAGTCAAACTTCGTCAGCATCGTCGTGTACAGCCTCCGGGATCGCGCTTTGGCCGTCGTATTTTGTTTATCATCGCGATTTAGAGTCACTACCTTCCCCAGTAGCCCACAAGTTGCCACTAGGTTGAGATAACATAAATATTACTTGCTAAGTTATATTCAAGCTACAACAACTAAGTTTGATCGTAGTGTGCTACTTGGGTTCTTGTAAGTCGATAGTCCGGCTCGTTTTTGGCTCGATGCACGGTTGTAGACGATACACCCAGCTTATTTGCGGCATCTCGGAGAGTAGGTTAGGGTTTCGCTTGAAACTACCGGCAACTCTCTTTGTCGTCTCAGCGGCTTCCGGTTTTCGATTTCCCCGATCCAGACTTCCTGGCTGTCGACAAACGTTCCCCAAACACTTTAATTACATTTGTAACGGTTGATTTGGCAACTTTTAGCGATTTTGTCAACTTTGCGTGCGAGTAGCTCGGATTTTCGCGATGCGCGAGCAAAATTTTGATACGCTGCTCTTCTTGCTTGGACGGCATTTTGACAACTGAAGGGTGAATTCCAAAATCAAAATAGGAGCAACATTCCACACACACACACCTTCAAAATGAGGGGTGTACAGGTTTTTTAAATGCAAAATTGAAAGAAATACGTCAAGTTGATATTGACCAAATTTTGACCGTATCGCCCTTTAGTTTGACTGGTATTAGGGGGTCAATTATAGAAGTCGAGTCGAGCAACTCGCCTCAACACTTGTCACTGAATCTGATCGAGTCGGCAACCAACCTTCACTGTTGACTATAGTATTGTTATTTTTCACAATGTCATTGAATAACTACACCTTGCAGTAATTCAGGACTTTCATCAATTTAGTCATTTTTAACAGTCGTAGAATAGTTATTTACATGTTTCATTCTTTCTTGAACGCAAGTTTACAAACTTAGTTAAGGCGAAGAAACGTGGTTACTGGCGTAATTCTGGTTAATGGGTTATCACGCGAGACTTAGGACGCTCGGGAAAAGAATGCGTAACGCGTCGTCTATTAATGAAAATCGAGAAAGCTCCCCTCGATGGATATTCGATTTCGCGAAGAAAGTTTGTCCGGATTCCGTTCCAGTGGATAGAATAATTCGAAACATTTCAGCTGAAAAGGAGGGCCTGAATGAACCTTTTTCGATGCTCGAATTCTCACTTGCTTTCCTTTCATGTAACAATTTGCTCCGGGAATGGATAGAATTAAGTTCAATCTGCTCAGAAAACTTCCAGATGTCGCAAAATGGCGCTTAATGAACTTGTTCAATCAGTTCCTTGAGAATAATATGATTCTGGATGAGTGAAGGCAAGTGAGGGTTATAGCAATCCAAAAGCCCGGAAACCCGCTTAAAGCCATAATTCGTATCGTCTATTGTGATGCTGTCTTGTTTGCAAAAGCTGTTGGAGAAGATGATTGTCTTTCGATTGGACAAATGGGATGAATCTAATGGCTTGCTGTCAGACACACAATTTGGTTTTCGTAGAAACATAGGGACGAACGGCTGTCTTACGATGCTTTCTACAGAGATTCAATTAGCCTGCATTCTGCAAATGCAAATGAGCTGCGTATTTTTGGATACCAAGGGGGCCTTTGATTCGAAATGCACTCACCTTGGGAAACACATTGTGCCTCTGACAGAGAAATGCCAACAGCGAATCAACTTCATGCGAACAATAACCGGAACATGGTTGGGAGCTCACCCGGAAGATTTGATCAAGCGGTACCGAACAACTATTCTGTCGGTTTCAGAATTTGTTTTCAACCCACGGCAAAAAAAAACATCTGCTAAAGATTCAACGAACTCAGTATCGTTTTCTTCGGATCGCGGATGTTCATTTTCTCCGACAGTCTAAGCTCACTGGAGGCTGTTCGGCCAATGAAGTTGGTCAAGCACTCAACGTATTTCCTATATGAAATACGTAGAAGCTTGAGTGCTTTGTCTAAACGCTCTTACACTATCACCATGGCTTGGGTCCTTTCACATTGTTCGATTCCAGGCAATGAGAAGGCGGACTCACTGGCTAAAGTGAGCGCTATGGAAGGCCATTTCTACGAGCGTCAAATCGCATTCAATGAATTTTTCTCATTTGCTCGTCAAGAGAGATGGAGAACTGGATAGATAGTTGCATTCAATTCTTCCTAAAGTATCGAAGTTATGAAACGACTGATGTCCCATCACTACTTGCTGAATGCACATATAGTCTGAGTTCCTATCGGACAGCAATCATTTTGTTTGCGGCAGGGACTACCAGGATATCGACCATGTCGTGTGGAAATGCAACGAGCATCTGAAGGCCAGATCTCAGCCGATAGAAGCCCTCCGGCTTCAAGGAAAACAGCCCAAGCTTGTCAGAAAAGTGTTGGTCAGAAAAGTGCTGATTAGATTACATGAATCAAATCTATTGGTTTTTTAAAAAGAATTGATGTCAGAATCTA
>JASCZW010017684.1:0-16677 GCA_034211315.2 Aedes japonicus | reverse complement strand
ACTGTCAAAGAATTGCTGCTACCACGACAGACCCTAGAGCTTCGACGAGTTGAAAGGATCCCATACCGCCATCTCGAAGGGATTACCTATCGCGTCATACCTCGACGCCCGTCCCTGCATTTTGATTGGCGCGAAGCATGCGCAGCTTCGGTTTAACTCCTCGAAGAGCAAGAGAAAGGAGAACCGGAGAACCTATCGCCACCAAGACACGTCTAGGCTGGACAATCAGTGGAATCTGGGATCCGGAAATGTGTTAAATGTGTTCCACTACAGTTTCCATATATGCTCGTTGAACGAGCGGTCCAGCGATGATCTACGCCAAGCGATGAAGGATTATTTTTCTATCGATAGCCTTGGAGTCTACCAGTTCGTTGAAGGTTGCGTCTATCTAGCGAAGATGAAAGAGCCGCGACACTGATGAAATCTCTTACACACTTATCAGGTAACCGTTAGGAGACCGGTCTACTCTGGCGCTATGACAACGTCCGTCTGCCTGACAGCCGGCCTATGGCTTTACGTCGTCACCGATGTCTGGAAAAACGCATGGCAAAGGATTCCGATCTCGCGAAAATCTTGCATCAGAAGATAGTCGATTACACTGCTAAGGGATATATCCGAAAACTATCTGGGGATGAAATCAAGCAGCAATCCAGTGACTTTTGGTTTTTGCCAGTCTTCCCAGTTTACAACCCAAATAAACCTGGGAAAATACGAACAGTGTGGGATGCAGCTGCCGAAGCACACGGAGTCTCTTTAAACTCGGTCCTCTTGCAGGGCCCCGATCTGCTGAGCCCCCTTCTAGGTATTCTACTACGTTTTAGATTGCACCCAATTGCAGTGACGTGGAGACATCCGCGAAATGTTCCACCAGGTGAAAATTCGTCACGAGGATCAGAAATATCAATGCTTCTACTGGTCGGAGGGGAACGGTGAACTGTTGATCTATGTGATGACAGTGATGACGTTTGGAGCGTGCTGCTCTCCCAGCAGTGCGCAATATGTCGAGAATGTCAACGCTGAGCGGTTCAAAAGTAGATTTCCTGCAGCGTACGAAGCAATTACAGAATCGCACTACGTCGATGATATGCTAGTAAGCGTCCCAACGGAAGAGGAAGCGATCCAATTAACCAAGGACGTTCAATACGTCCACGCACAAGGCGGCTTCGAGATCCGCAACTGGATCAGTAATTCAAGAAGAGTTGTCCAGGCACTGCAGACGCTAAACGCGAATGAGGAGAAAAATGTGGACCTATCAACAGAAATGTCCACCGAAAAGGTCCTAGGTATGTGGTGGAATACAGTCGCTGATGCTTTCACCTTCAAGATCGGCTGGAAGCGCTATGATGGAAAACTTCTCAAGGTGGCCGACGTCCCACAAAGCGGGAAGTACTGCGCGTTCTGATGACCATATTCGACCCGCTTGGCTCCTCGCTCATTTCCTTGCCTACCTGAAAGTTTTGCTACAAGATGTTTGGCGATCCGGTATAACATGGGACGAAGAAATCGACGATGACGCCTTCGGGAAATGGCAGAACTGGCTGACCGTTTTACCGCAGGTGGAAGAGCTGCAAATCCCAAGATGTTTCTGGCCTGGCAACCTCATCAATGAAGCCGATGAGTTACAGCTTCACACATTCGTAGACGCTGGAAAGAACGGAATGGCGGCTATATGCTTCCTGCGATTTCTGAAGGAAGGAAAAATCCACTGTTCGCTAGTCACCGCTAAAGCTAGAGTTGCTCCTTTGAAGTTGACTTCGATCCCTCGTCTGGAATTACAAGCGGCAATTATAGGAACCCGGCTATCAAAAACTGCTTTGGATAGTTTGTCTATACCCAATATCAAGAAAATCTACTGGTCTGACTCTAGGGACGTTTTGTGCTGGATCAACTCTGACCATCGACGCTATAGTCAATTTGTAGGATTCCGCATCACGGAGATCCTGGAGTTCGCTGATCCCGGTGATTGGCGATACGTACCAAGCAAGCTCAACGTGGCCGATGATGCCACCAAATGGAATGGACAGCCCGATCTTTCGATGAGCAGCAGGTGGTTCCGAGGCCCAGATTTCCTATGGGAAACTGACGAAAAATGGCCGTCATCTCCCATCAACAATAAGTCGACGAACACCGAGCTTTTGGCAAGTTTGCTACTCCATCATGTCCCTCCAGAAATTGGCATCTGTGTCCAAAACTTTTCCAGTTGGAGGCGGTTGCTGCACGTTATGGCACTAGTACAACGCTTCATCTCTAACTGTCGCCTGAAGTCTCAACAGAAGTATATCCATCGTGGTCCTCTAATTAACGGTGAACTTCGCGTCGCAGAAGCACGGCTGATACGCTTCGCACAACAGGAAGGATACCCGGAAGAGATACGCATACTTCAAGCGGCTTCGAAACCTGCCGAACTTCTCCCTAAATCCAGCTCGCTGTACAAGTTGCTTCCGTGGATCGAAGACCGAGGTATAATGCGAATGAAGACCCGAATTGCTGCGTGTCAGTATGCCACCGAAGATGCGAAGAATCCCATTATCCTTCCAAGAAAACACCACATAACCGCACTTATTATAAACCACTACCACACAAAGTACCAACATCAAAATCACGAAACAGTGATAAACGAACTGCGCCAGATGTACCAAATTTCTCGTTTACGCACCTGTTACAACCAAGTTCGTCGGAGTTGCCAGAGATGTAAGAATGATCGAGCGGTTCCGAACAACCCAATCATGGCCGACCTACCACCAGGACGCCTAGAAGCCTTTTCGCGACCATTCACTCACATGGGCATCGATTACTTCGGCCCAATTGAAGTTGCTGTCGGCCGAAGACACGAGAAGCGTTGGGGGATGTTGGCGACATGTTTAACCACTCGAGCGATACATATCGAGCTCGTCAGCTCTCTCAGCGCCGATTCTTGCATCATGGCGATTCGGAATCTCATCGCCCGTCGTGGTCAACCCCGTAAAATCTATAGCGACCGAGGCACCAACCTTGTTGGTGCAAACCGAGAACTGCAGAAGCTCCAGGCAACTATTAATTACGATGATATGATGCGAGAATTCACGACCGAAGAAACCGAGTGGGTGTTCAACCCCCCATTGGCACCACACATGGAAGGCAGCTGGGAGCGGTTAATACGAACCGTCAAAAGCAATCTGATGTCCGTTTGCGGTACAAGGACGCTCACTGACGAAGTTCTACGGAATCTACTGACCGAGATCGAGAACGTGGTAAATTCCCGACCTCTTACGCACGTCCCCATAGACGGCGATTCTGGCCCAGCGCTAACACCAAATCATTTCTTGGTCGGATCATCTAGCGGTGCGAAACCCTTAACCAACATAGATGATAACGGCCATGCTCTGAGGCAAAACATGTGAACCTCGCAGATTTTGGCAAATAAGTATTGGAAACGTTGGGTATCTGATTATCTACCGGAAATCACCCGCCGATCGAAATGGTTCACGTCTGTGAAGCCTATTGCTATTGGAGATATTGTTGTCATCGTCGATCCAAGGTCGCCCCGGAACTGTTGGCCAAAAGGAAGAATCATATCCACTGTTACCAGCGGGGATGGTCAAACTCGAGCAGCAACCGTGCAGACAGCTACTGGAATCTACGAGCGTCCCGTGACAAAGTTGGTGGTCCTAGACGTTCAGCGCGTGGAGCAGTAAGCCAACCGGATGTTGGCCTACCCCATTAGGCCAGCGCGCGCGTCTACAACCGTGGTCTCATCGCAACAATGATATGACGGATAACGTGAGTTACAGATTTCGGACTTGTCATCGGGTGAGTGGAAAAGAACAATGGTTATAAAATTGTGAACAAAAATGAGTTGTTGTTACAATCTAAACTTAAATCTAATTCATTTAATCTAAACCTTTCTCTTATAACATTCTAAATTGGTGAGTCTATTTACAAGTAAATAGTATAATTCTTATTCTAAATTTTATATTCTTAATTCTAAATTACGCCTACGTGCTAGATAGTTAGGACTGAAATCGTCGTCTGTTGAGCCTTCGTCAGCTTCCACAATCACCTTTCTTCACCAAAATCTGTAAGTCAACAAAACTAAAATAAAAGAATTTCCATTATGCCCGATTAAAACTCTTATGAACTATTATTAATTATATATTATAACTATTACTGTTAGGACTTGCCACCAATCTCTCCATTGCTCATAATTGTACGAAACAACACAAAAAGGGAACTAAACGTAAGTGCATAACCTATATAAATATTTCCATGACATTGAACACCAATTCACGCTATGATTTGCTCAATGAACGATATCTATTCGATAAATAGACAAAGTTAACCCTCTGGGGTCTAGTATGTGATAGGATATTAATAAGATAAACATGTACATTTCAGGAAAATTATATTCTCTCTCTTTTTCGATTCAACAAAAACTGGATCGTGCGTCGTCTTTCATTCGGCGGTAGAGGATAATAATTTCGGAAAACTCCCGTTGGATCAAATCCAACAATAATTACAATACATTTAATTGTAAACCTATGAGAATGTTTTATTCTGGATGTCAACAAACAAGTTTGTTGTTACAAACTCGGTTACAAACGGGACTGTTTTTTCTCCGTGTAATAAGATTGAAATGCTAACGATTTTACCCAAAAATGGGTAATCGAAAGACGCAGTGTAAAAATCTTCAGCCGGCTATCATCAGATTTGCGGCTTGAAACTGTCAGTCCAAGGCACAAAAAATATTCAGACTCATCGTCGTGAATTTTCGTTTTTTCAGAACATTCTATGGCTGGTGTCCGCAGCTAGTGGTTCTATGTGATTATTTGTCTTCTCCAGAATTCGAACATAAGAGCAGGTAGATTTTGTAGGGTGATCTTTGCGATTTAGTTATACATATATGCGTAGGGTTCTGATGTCACTTATTAAACTGATTTGTAAACTTTTTAAATATTTATTGTTTATTGTTGTTTAGGAACGATAAGAAAAAGTAGTGTATTGAATTTTCATACGTTTCTCAGGTTTACAGTTCGGAATCGTCGCTATCTGACCGACGCGATGCTAATTAAATCAATAACACTCCTGGTCTGCCTGATTGCTCTGGCCCAAGCAGACTTGCTAAGGTAAGTTTTCATATTTTAATCTGATTAACGTACTAGTCATAATACGCGGCATTAAAAAGTTCAGTACAGTACAGCCGTCCTAACAAAGTGATAATTAAATGTGACGAACAGTGCTGCAGCTAGCCATTTTGTCTCCATATGATTGATTTGCCGATAACGTCTTCCGAAAGTTGATTTTCAAAAATTCATTTTTAATTGTTTTTTTTTTCAAAAACTTGTACCACAATTTATCACCTAAGACGGAACATCGGAATATTCAAATGAAGTTCATCATTGAATATCAATTAAATATTACATTCAATATAAAACTAAGTAACAGTTCTAGCAATGCAATGCACCTTAGGGAAGGTCCATTAATTATGTCATGCAGTAAGGGGGGAGGGAGTGTTTCGGAAAATGTCAATCCATACAAAAAACGTGAGTGGGGAGGGGGTCACTTTTTGCGTGACATAATTAATGGACGTTCCCTTATTCAGGAATTCATCTTGTGAAACAAGTTATCGGTAAATTAATCCAACTTAGGCGAAACAACTACAGCACTGGTGACAAAATGTTGATGATTCATTTATTTCACTGGTCACCCTATTGAAAATTTTATTTTGAATTTGCAGAGCAGCAAGCTGCTATCTCGCTGTAGATTTGTCGCCATAGCAGATTGAATTCATTGACTGACGTTTCCATTACTTTGTTCTCATTCTCTGCCATTTAGGGTTCAGCTGCATAAAACTGAAAGTGCGCGTCAGCACTTCCGAAATGTAGACACCGAGATCAAGCAACTGCGTCTCAAATATAATGCTGTCTCCGGGCCGGTTCCTGAACCACTTTCGAACTATATGGATGTTAGTAAATAAAAAACAGATTAAGCCTAGATAATATATTTTTATTTTTTATGCGAATATACAGGCTCAGTACTATGGTGCTATCACCATCGGAACACCGCCACAGGGCTTCAAAGTAGTCTTCGATACGGGTTCATCTAACCTTTGGGTGCCTTCGAAGGAGTGTTCGTTCACCAATATTGCTTGCCGTGAGTCAACTGTTATCGCTTGGCATATTCATAACAATAATGTTTATTTTTTATTCGCAGTGATGCACAACAAATACAATGCCAAGAAATCATCGACATTTGAGAAGAACGGTACTGCGTTCCATATTCAGTACGGCTCAGGAAGCTTGTCCGGTTATCTATCAACCGATACTGTTGGAGTCGGCGGTGTTTCTGTTCCTAAACAAACCTTTGCCGAAGCTATCAATGAACCAGGATTGGTATTCGTTGCTGCTAAATTTGACGGAATCCTTGGATTGGGCTATAGTTCAATCTCGGTAGATGGTGTTGTTCCTGTATTCTACAACATGTTCAATCAGGGACTTGTGGACGCTCCAGTCTTTTCCTTTTACCTGAACCGTGATCCTAGTGCTGCTGAAGGGGGTGAAATTATTTTCGGAGGTTCCGACTCAAGCAAATATACTGGGGATTTCACGTACCTACCGGTCGATCGTAAAGCCTACTGGCAATTCAAAATGGATTCGGTGAAGGTTGGAGATAACGAGTTCTGCAATAATGGTTGCGAAGCAATTGCCGATACTGGTACTAGTTTGATTGCTGGGCCCGTATCTGAGGTTACGGCTATTAATAAGGCTATCGGTGGTACACCTATCATCAATGGCGAGTACTTGGTCGACTGCTCACTGATTCCCAAACTACCAAAGATTGCCTTTGTTCTTGGCGGCAAGACGTTCGAACTGGAAGGTGCTGACTACATTCTTCGTGTGGCTCAAATGGGCAAAACCATTTGCTTGTCTGGATTTATGGGAATCGATATTCCGCCACCGAATGGCCCACTATGGATTTTAGGAGACGTTTTCATTGGCAAATACTACACTGAGTTTGATATGGGCAATGATCGTGTTGGATTTGCCACTGCTGTCTAGATTTCATTTGTTTACAGTAAATTGCTTTAATTAGATAGTTTCGTAGTCGATTTCCTGTTCTGAGGATCTGCTGAATATAAGCTTTTATAACAGTAGCATTAATTTTGTTTTTGTTTTTTCAAAGAAAATTGGCGCAAAACTGCAATAAATAAAAAATGCATAAACATAAACGCTCACTTTTTCTTTGGGCATTGACAAAACCTTGTGATAGTTTGATTTCAACTTTCAGGTGGATCTGGATCCGGCGGTAACATGCTGTAGGAAGCTTCAAGATAGTATGCGAACTTGTAAGTTCGGTTCAGTGTCTGTATTAATCACTTGCTATAACGCGATGAAAAGCATTTTGAGTCAGTGTAGATGAAATGTCTTTCTATTGAAAATCTCAAACACCGACAAACCGACTTGAAGCTCAATTTTAACTATTCATCACAGTTCACTTTGTCTGGTGACATCGAGGCTGCAAATGATGAAATTTGCGCTTTTGTCAATAGCTTCAATGGACGGGAAGCTTTTGATAGCCTCGAAACTAACTTGACCGAGCTGAGGGGTGAGCTCAAGACAAACGACGGCACTGTGTCACTATTATTTAACGATGTGTCATCGATTTTACGCGAAAAATGCAACCAAGACACATTTGATTCAAGTGTACAACGAGCTCAAAACTAACGTTTGTGGATCATTATAATTTATAAAGTT
Organism: Aedes japonicus; assembly: GCA_034211315.2. Lineage (NCBI taxonomy): Eukaryota > Metazoa > Arthropoda > Insecta > Diptera > Culicidae > Aedes > Aedes japonicus. The sequence goes on along the minus strand of JASCZW010017684.1, from coordinate 8,947 downwards.
ATTATTAACTCGATAGTTTATAAAGCAGGCAATATGCTTAATATTATAAAACGTTTCGGATAGCACACTTTAGATCCATTTACAATAAAAACGCTTTATGTTGCTTATGTGCAGTCAATATTAGAATATTGTAGTATTATTTGGTCCTCTTATATGAAAAAACACGAAGAACGAACAGAGTCAATCCAAAACCAGTTTTTATTATACGCACTGCGGAAGCTAGACTGGACAGCATTACCTCTCCCAGCATATGAAGCACGTTGTTTGCTGATCAATATTGAAACCTTGAAAGAACGTCGCGATTATGCAAAGGTCTTGTTTGTTAATGATTTGGTATCACAACGTATTTACTCAACTGATCTCTTGTCAAAGCTAAATTTATATGCCCCACTCGACAATTACGTAATCGTAACCTATTCGCAGTAGATCCATAGACTAACTCTAAGACCAGTAGGTCCCGAACAAATACGATTTTTTTCTTGGCTCAGTCAGTACTAGCACATCGGTCCCAAGCTCGGTTCCAAGCTTAATAATGCGCCCCTAATAATGAACTCACATGAACACACTCGCAAATATTCTGTCAAAATAACACAGCAAATCAAAACAAAGGCGCAAATATGTACAGCAAGGTGCTGACTTCATGGTGTATTTCGAGCCAAGGGGTTCTACTGTTGGGTAGCAACCGACCGTTAGCATTAAATAACAAGTATCGAGTTAGCCTTGCCTATTGGGCTCTAGTTTTTACTTCACTTCCACTCAAACCTTTACTGAATAAAGACGTGTTACCATTAACCTCTGCCTATTCATTAGGTTATGGGCCCAGCTGCGAGAATGGAAGAAATTCAAAAAATCTAGAAGATCTTTGTTGAAACCACCACTCTCAAAATGAGCGAAGAAAAGCTTTGGCTGTTCAACGGAAACAACTTCGGAAATTGGAAATTCCGCATCGAAGTACTGATGGAGGACAAGGGACTGCTGGACTGTCTGGAGAAGGCGATAGAAGATGAAGAGTACGCGAAGGATCTACCGGCGGACACTGCTGCTGTGAAAGCGGAGAAGAAGAAGCTACTCGAGGAACGGATTGCTACAGACCGGAAGTGCAAGAATCTACTCATCCATCGGATCGCGGAAGACCAGTTGGAGTACGTGAAAGACAAAGTCACGGCGAAGGACGTTTGGGATGGTTTGAAGAACGCGTTCGAACGGGTAGGAATCGCAGGGAAGCTGTTCCTGAGGAAGCAATTCCAGGAGCTGAAGTTGAGAGACGGTGAGCAGGTCAAGATTTTTTTGCTGAAGTTCGAGAAGGTTCTCTGGCAGCTGAAGGCGGCTGGAGTAAAAATGGAAGAAAAGGACGTTGTGTGTCAGCTGTTGCTGGCACTTCCAAAGCCATACGATGCCTTGATCACTGCCTTGGAGACGATCCAGCCCGACCAGTTGACACTTGAATACGTGAAGAAGCGGTTGCTGGACGAGCAGGTAAAACGGGAACACCAAAATCCATCAGGAAGTTCGGCATCAAGTGCTTCGGCTGCGGCCGGTTCGGGCACAAGCGTGCGGATTGCCCCGAAAATCCAGAGAAAGATCGGGAAAGGAACCAGACGACCGTTGGAAAGTTTAATCGGAAGCAAAAACCCGGTGCGAATGTGGTGACAGAACACGAGATGGCGTTTGTTGCTGCTACGGGCGACGGTGCTTTTTCGACGCCACCTGTGATGTCTGAACAGCAAATCGAGTGGTTCTTGGATTCGGGCGCCACGGACCATATGCTGAAGGAGCGATCGTTTTTCGAAGAGCTGCACCCGTTGGCGAGACCGGTCACATTGCGGTGGCAAAATCTGGCCAGATGCTCGTAGCCAAGTCGGCCGGAACAGTACGGGTGGATATGCTCATCGGTGGCAGGGAGTATCCGTCTGTGGTGAAAGAAATGCTTTTTGTACCAGAGCTGCAGTGCAACTTATTTTCGGTTCGTCGACTGGAAGACATCGGAATGACGGTGATAATTGCCAATAGGAAGGTATCCATCGAGAAGGACAATCGGGTCGTGTGTGTTGGTCAGAGGAAGGGCCAATTATATGCGCTGGACATCTATCTTCGGAATGCGACTGCATCAGTGGAAGCGAGTGCCATGTCTTCGAAGCAGGACGGTTTTGAATTGTGGCATCGTCGATACGACCATTTGGGAGAGGCAAACATGAGAAACCTCTGGAAGTACGGAATGGTGGACACTTCTATGACTATCCAGGACTGGCCCGATAAGTGCATTTGTGGTGTATGTCTGACAGGTAAGCAAACTAGGCAGCCGTTCGAAGAGACGAAAGAGAGGCGTTCAACTCGGCCATTTGAATTGGTCCTCTCGGATGTGTGAGGGCCATTCAGACCAACAACGTGGAATCGGAAGCGCTATTACGTCACGTTCATTGACGACTACAGCCACTTTACGGTGATCTATCTCCTGGAGTCGAAGGATGAAGTAGAGGAAAAATTCGACCAGTATCGGGCGCAGGTCACAGCATTCTTTGGGACGAAAATTGCTAGACTCAGGTGCGACAACGGCGGGGAATATATGAGCAAGTCGAAAACTTTGCCGCACTGAAAGGAATCCGCATGGAGGCTACTGTTCCATATAGTCCGCAGCATAATGGAGTAGCGGAACGGATGAACCGGACTCTTCTGGATAAGTCCCGGTCAATGTTGAAGGATGCTGGTCTCTCGAAGAGCTTGTGGGGCGAGGCAGTGCTTACTGCTGCATACTTGTTGAATCGAAGTCCGACGTCAGCCCTAGAAGAAAAGAAGACACCCTTTGAGAAGTGGTACAATAAGAAGCCTTCACGCAGAGAATTGCTGGTGATTTAAAATAAAAAAATATATTGTTGGAGACCAAAATTTAGTTCGTTATTATTTCAATGCTACATTTTTATTAAAATAGACCATTAGCTTTTGTGAAACAACAATATTTATTTTGGTTTTCTTGATCTAGCTTCAACCATAATAAAAATTGTTAAAACAAAATATGACATGCTTTATTTCAAAGACAACACCAACCTAATTCAGTAACCATCATTGTTACTTTGAAATGCATTTTCGTTCTTGGTGCACTGCCGCTTCACTTTACTCAATTTTTGAGTACAATTGTATGTTATCTCTTTTCTCTCACGGAAATGTTACTCAATTTTCGTTAAAAAGTAGATCAACTCAATTTTTGAGTAGATCCACATTTTACGAAAATTGATTAACATTTCGAGAGAAAAAGAGATAGCATACAATTGTACTCAAAAATTGAGTAAAGTGAAGCGGAGGTGGAGCAGCTAGAGAGATGCACTGTCCATTCGCCATTTTGTTCGCATGTTGGTAAATTGAAAAAGTCTCAAAATGTGTTCAGCTTCCGACAATTCCGTTATCATCGAAGAACTGGACGCTGAAAAAGTGTCGATTGATGAAATCGAGCTATTGAACTTATTGAATAGCTATGGAATGCCCGAAAGAATAATTGAAGCATTTCTCGGTAAGTAGCATTCATATATATTTTTAAGTTTCAGTACGCTAATCTAGATCCTAACACTTTCATTGCAGTGAATTCTTATACCATAGAAACATTAAAAATCATCCAGAGAAGGGAAATAGAGGAACTGATTCCTGTGCTGTTTCTAGCTGAGAGAACCAGATTCATTCATGAATTGGACAGTTGGAGAGAATCTCAGGTATATCTTCGTAAATAATTCTTCTATATTGGATATAACATTTTTTTTCATTGCAGGGACTTCTGAAACTCAGTGATTCACCCGTTTGCTCTAACCTCACTCAGTCTACGATTCCGAAAAACAGCGCAGTGCATGATTCAAGGCAACGGTCACTTGAAGAAACCTTTCTGACTAGAGAAACCTGCACGGCCAGTTTCTTGTTAACGTCGTCATCGAAAGGACAAGCCATTCTTAGGAAGTATAGCAAAACCACGTTCCTTTCTAGAAGTGACAAAAGAGCATTACCCATATCGTTGTGGACGAGTTCAAGAATCGTTTCTCGAAGCTGTCATCGTTGGAACTACTTGTTAGAGCTTGTGAGCTGAAGTCATTATTTCCTGCAGAACCACAGGTGAAAATTAATTGTGGAGAAAGGGCCTCAGCGCCAATTGTGAACAATCGTTTAAAGTGTGAATATTTTCTGATTAGAACCTATGAACCAATTGTAAACAATGACTTTAAACGTTGATTTCTAACGCATTTGATAGTGTTTGCTCTGTCATATGATGCTGCTAATTCGTGTGGGAGTCTTGTAGTTCGTTAGTGATCGACAGTTAAAGTCATTGACAACAAACGGTACCCTAATCAGAAATTATGAGAGAATTTGTGACGCACAGTTAGTCAGGCCACCGAAATTAGTATTTGATACGTAGATGAAGTTTGCACCTACATGGTGCAGTAAATATGTTGTAAAACGGTGCCATAAATGTGCATTAAAATGTGTTTCGTGATCCGTAAATAATCAACGTTGGAAGTCATTGCTCATTGCTCATTGACCCTTTTTAAACGTTGCTCACGTATTTTATGTCATTTTTTTCAGCACCTTCAACCCCATGTTCAATTATGTCTTTTTTTCTCTCTTTTCTTCACAGGAAACCTGGTACCAACCAACGTTTATCACGGACAGTACAGGGAAGAGGAAGAAAATTCGTAAACAAGCAAAAGGCCGCTTATACGATAGGAACGTAAACTACAGAGAAATCGACCGAAGCCAAGAGGAATCAATACGGTCTGAATCATCCGGTGAAAATTGCGTTGACGGCTCCGAAACAGAAGGTACTGTGCACAATTTATGTTAATGACTTCCTATGTCTGATACGTTTTTTGTATTTCATTCATCAGTGGCAGAATACCATCAGGTGAAAGCTTGGCTGAAACATAACCAAGACGAATGGGAGGAAATGAAAGTCAAGTGGAAACGATCAAGTCCGTGGAGACTGCTCGAAATAAGCAAAACCGAAAACAGAACTTGCAGCTTCTATACTTGCTGAGTATCCCACACTCAGGAATCACCGAGGCTATCAGCTTGTTCAGATAGATTTCCAGCAGAAATTTTCTGGGAAGGAGGAGATTCTATTCGATCGTTGGATCAAATTTGCTGAAGTTATCCGAGACATCCTGAACGTTGAAGTGTCAGATGTTAATGGCAAGTCCCTTCTTGCAAGCTTGAATGCTGGTGATATCTCAGAAGGTATGGATTATATTGGTCGACAAATATAACTTTTTCTGGTGAAGTCAGATTGTCACAATCTTTCGTTTAAGTTGTTCGTTATAGGCTAAGAATTTAACAATTGTGTTTATGGAGTATTTACATTTATGTTTGGTAGTTATTTGCACGGTTCTCTAAGGTTTTCAACAATTTTTGTTTTTGGTGTTATCTTTAGCAAAGCCCCAGAGATCAAACAATGATTTTCGGTGGTTTTGGTACCCAAGCTTAGGGAAACGTGGATGGAACCCTTGCTTAAAGTTTTTTGTCGACCAGTTTTTATAATACAGACTGAGCGTTTATTAATTATTTGTATATTTTTTATCAGATGCCAAGAATTATGTTATCGTGTCTTTGCTTACTCGTATTCTACCTCGGACACATGTAAAGTGCGCTGGGAAAAAACCTTGGAAGCCATCTTACAGTGAAGCCAGGAAGGAGTTGTGATTCACGTGCAACAACTGTCGGATTTAGAGTCAACTTTATCTCGCTTGTTTAAAGTATGCCGGGATAGAGGTATTTCATCTGCTCCATTCATTGTCGTTCACGGCCCGGATTGGAAAAACCCCACCAGCTTTACAGTGTGGAACAACGTCGTTTCGTATAAAGCAACAAGCTTTTTGAAAGCGTTAGACGTATGCATCAAGATTTACAAGGCGTATGACATCGATTTTCCACCGCAGTCAGCAGTAATTTGGAACTTGTTATCGTCATATTTATTCGATCTTGTGCCAGTTATTCCAAACGCTAGTGTTGAATCGCTGTGTTCCACCATACGATTGAAGTCAGCTGCAGTATCAAAATGATCCACTGTATAGTTAAAGGGTGCGCCTGGAAGACCAATTCTGTCGACATGATTTACATACATCTGAATCGAATGCATGATTCGATATCAACGTATAATTGCAATTATAGTGGTTGTATACGAAATTACAATGTACGAGCATCCTTTTTCGTCATTTCAAAAAGCACTATGAGCATACCGCCAACTGGAGAAACGTGAATTCTGATCAGGATAGCAGAAATTTTAACGAATCTTCGCAGTTTTGGTCCGAAGAAGCCATGATAACCGTAGAAGAAAATCAAAATACAGAAAAAAATAAAAATGAACTGGAAAGAAATAACCAGATAGAGAAAAAAGATGACATGATAGATTTTAATGATTTGAAATATCAGATGAAGAAATTAAGCATAAGCTTCAACCTGAAATGGCTTAATACAAATACGTTACCGCGGAAAACTGTTTTCGATATTCAAAGAGATGTACGCACGAACATTTTGCAACCATTCAAAGATGTGGTTACAACGATGGAAATAGCTGGTGTCATTCCAAGTGAAACCTGTACGATATTCAAAAAATGTTTGATATTTTCGGTGGTATAGAGACGGAATATAAATTAGTTGAAGAATTGAAGAGTTTAGATTTGTATGCGGTACCCAGACAGTTCATTATAAACAACGAACTGCGAGCCGGCGTTTCCAACAATCGACAACAATTAACTAATGACCCTATTAGTGGTAGGTATATTTTGTTCTGTTTAAATCATTTTTTAATTGTTTTTTTCTTTCAAGGCATTTTAATGCCCATCAAATTCAACTTCGGAAATACTTGGAATCGAATAACGTACTTCAAATGGTCTTAGATAATCTACTTCCATCTGAAGATGGTTATATTCGAAGTCTGGTGGATGGCTCCATATGGAAAATGCGGACAAAAGGCTCTTCGAAAATTGTTATTCCACTGAATCTATTTTTTGACGACTTCACCACCACCGATACGGTTTCGCCGCATGCGTCTGGAACATCGATATGTGCTATTTATTATTATATTCCCTGTTTGCCAGGTTTTGTTCTAGCTAAGCTAGTAAATATTTTAGTGGCAGGATACATTTTGACCGAAGATCGAAAGCAATATGAAAACGAAGAACTTTTCAGTAATCTCGTAGAAACATTGATTCAGTTAGAGCAGGACGGTATAGAAATTTCTGAATAAAGGAGAAACAATAGTAGTTCACTTTATGATTGGGTTTATAACTGGAGACAACTTAGGAATATCTGGCATCTTAGATCTTGTAGAATCTGCTCGAGCAAATTTTTACTGCCGCGTATGCAAACGGAATCGTCACGAAAGAGAGACAGATAGTCGTGAATATCCAGAAACATTTCGTAGCGTGGAAACTTACATTAAAGACTTGGAACTAGACGATGTTTCGTTAACGGGTATTAAGAAAGACAGCATCTTTAATAGAATTCCCTCGTATCACGTTGCATTCAATGTATATTTCGATTTAATGCATGATCTTTGGGAGGGAGTGTGTGTTTATGGTCTCTCACATTGCTTGAATTACTTCATTAATACCAAAAACTATTCACTCTTGAAGAATTGAACGCAAGGAAAAACTTATTCGTTTTTGGAGATTTAAATTCATCAAACATACCCAACGACATCAAAGATGTGAACTTAGCGAAAAATAAAATCAAAATGACAGCAAGCGAAATAAAAACATTAATTACGTTTTTCCCTCTTATAATTGGCAAAATAATTCCTAGTAGTGATGAAGTATGGTGTTACTTCTGTAACCTTTTAAAGATTTGCCATATTCTGATGTTACGAGAGGTTCCGCATTATTTAGTTGATATATTGCGACATTTGGTAGAAACTCATCATTATCAATACCAAAAACTGTTCTGCGATACTCTTAAACCCAAACACCACAACCTAGTTCATTATGCATCATCATTACTATCTTCAGGAACACCAAAACATCAATGGGCAATGAGAGGAGAAGGTAAACATAGAGAGGCTAAGCAGTACAGCAGAGTAAACAACAATAAAATTAATTTATGTAAATCGATTAGTATTAAGGCAGGATACAAATTTGCATTTAATGTACTGAACAACAATTTCATACCAAGTATTTTAGATTACAGTGAGTCCAAAATAACAACAACATCACCATTACCAGGACATGACCTTTTGTTACAAGAGTTTAGTATAGGAAGTTCGTTGGAATATATTGAAAGCGTGATTAAGAAAGGATCGGTTTTTGTGAAAGGAACAATATTTTACATATTTAATCATAATTGCATCATGCTATATCAGTTAGAGTACATTGCCAGGGTTAGAACGGGAGCGTTCATATTTATTTGTAATCGTATATATTCGAAAACATTTAACGAACATTTACAATCGTTTGAAGTGATCATATCAGATGAGCAGAGAATAATTTCAAACGCTGGAAAATTAGATACGTTTGCAGTAAACTTGCATACAGTTGATGAAAGCATATATTTAAGGTACTGTAACTATGTTAACATAGAATAAGTTTTAAAAACATTGCATAATAAAGACAATGATCGAGACAACCATTTTACTAGTTATTAAAACAAAACCAAAAACTATCACTGACTGACTGAACATACTAAATTATTCTACTGAAAAATATTTAATTTATTCTGAAAGATATATTATTTTTGGATCGAAAACGTGTTTTTTTCATTTAATCCATAGGATGTCGTTGTTTCTACAATATACTTTTTTTGTTTTAAAAAAATTGTCACACCTTCGCAAAAAAAACCCTCGTTTGAACTCTACAATTAATATTGTTGAAAGGAAAACATGATTTTGGTTGAATCAACAATATTGATTTGTGAGCCGGGAAATAATACATTTCTTTTGTTGAAATGATACAGGATATTGTTAAGTCCACTATATTTTTTCTGC